>OY987195.1:15086115-15254307 GCA_963920755.1 Cartodere bifasciata
GGACTGTTTACACAAAATAGCCTAAAGGGTTCTTTATGTGTTCGTAGGTCGGTATTTTGTAAATTTTTCTGTTCTTATTAATTTATCATAAAAAGTTTTGATAATTTGCTAGAGGTAAAATCAAATCTTTGTCCATCTTACTTCTTTTAACGGTGATAAAAAATATGTCCGCGAAGAATAAAATTTAATTAGTGTTGAATCAGCAACTTAACCATTTCTTTAGAATTCTAATAAGGTATACTTTCGGGTATACATATATTACTTTGTTTACAACTACGTTCCCAAAAATTGGACCTCTAAAATTAAATTATGTAAAATAAAAAGTTTTAATTTTCTTACAAACGTTAACTTTTCGTAAATTAAAGGAAATTTAGTTCTAGTAGAATTGTTTCAGCACCTTTATCTGCTTTTTATATTTGCATGAAATGGAAGTCCAGTTTGTATCCCCCTTTTCTAAAAAAAAGTAACCGGGCATGTAGAGTTTTATATTATTTAACGGTAAAACTTACTTTGGTTTAATAAATAATAGCAATAAACGGAACCATTAAGATGTATGAATGTAAAAAATAAGAAATAGGCAAATGCTCATAAGCAAACCAGTATAGAAAACATAATTTTGAGCAAATTATTTTATATTTACGAATAATGTCATTAATTGACAAGGACAAAAATTTTCTTTTGGAGCAAACTTTATTTGTCAAAAAAATGCTATTTTTGGTACCAACTATTTTTGAGTCCAACCACAGATGAAATTGAGTCCACCAATCAAAAAACATCTCCTGTGGCGCTACTCCAAACGCACGAGACATGAAGCCGTATGCCAACCTTCAAGTTCAGTTTCTAAAAAACATCATGAAGATTTGTTTCCTGATCGAGAACAATTTGAACGTGAAATTGCAAAAATATGTTCAAAATGTGGTCAAGTTTTTGTCAACGCGTCTAATCGCACAAGACATAAAAGATTATTTTGTAAATTGACAACTGAAATTAGCGTTACGAGATAACTTCCAAACTTAAGTTTTGGGCGCAATTTTAAGATTCTTCAGATAGTAGCTGGGCGGGCTACATTAGATTTTTAGTGCATGTAAAAAAGTCAAAGTGACAATTTAAAGTAAAAACTTCATTAAAAATTAAAACCGTAATAATGGACTTGCATTGTGCGGTAAACAGAAAAAGATAATATTTTTTATCTATAAATTTCCCATACATAAAACTCTCGATAAAACTTTAAAGTTAAATGAAAATAAAAAATGGACAACCATACAAAAAAATTCTGAAAAATGGCATCAAAAAGGGGCCATCTAATCAAGACACTTATATTTCTAATTTAATTTTTTAAATTTGAGAAAAGCGGGATTTAGAAGGCACAGTCTACTAACCTTGGAAAGTATTTACATTCTTTCGTTCATCGGGTTGCAACAAGTTATTTCTAAGCTTCCTTTTATTACCTATATTCATTTTCTGGACATGGGTCATAATAATCGACACATAATATGTGTGATAAATTTCGTAAATGTGTTTCGTCTAGTAAGTTATTACCTATATTCGTAATCGAACAGATTCTTTGTGGGCAACATAATCATTTGGTTTTACTGAAGATACTAAGTGTCCCAAATACACTTGCACTTGTACAGCCGTTCAATATTAAAGCCGAAATTAAAATATTTTGATTTACTAGCAAACAATTATGTAAACCCGAAAAAAGAAGTAAGAAATTATGTTTGCAACAATTTTTTTTCTTAAATGACAGTTGTGCGACAGACAGTTGACAACTTGATTGACAATTGTTTACAATAAATCATTAAGCACACTTAAGTTAAATTCTAAGCACTTATGACGTCATTGGGCGCACACTAGCTACTAGATCTGTCAAAATTTAAGCCATTGTAGTTAATTTCAGTTGTCAATAGGTACTCTACTTTAACCTAATATCCGTTTTTGAACAAAATCGTATCGTGGGAAGTTCGTTAAAAAATGCATAAGTGTTCATGTAGTGCCGATAACGGGCGATAACCACTGTTTCCTTTGAGCTGAGCCGATTTTCAACGTCCTCTAGCGCCCAAGATCATCCACGTACCCCAAATTTTTTTTTCGGGAATCGATGTATTTTTAATACAGGACCTCATATAAAAAATATAAAACATTTTAGGACATGTCGTCAAATTTGAATACCCCCTTAAAGGGTTCATCAAATACAACATTTCTTGCATGAATAACTTTTCTTGTTTGAGCATTCCATAGTCTATATCCATTTTCAGCATAACCAATCATGGTCAATTTTACGCTTCGAGAGTCTAACTTTCCTCTTCGATCTTCTTTTGGAATTAAATTGTATGCATCACATCCAAATAGTTTTATTTTTGTCAAATTAGGTTTTATTCCATACCAAATTTCTGCTGGTGTTCTTTTATCTTTCAGTACACTCGTCGTTGTTCGATTTATTAGGTAAGCAGATGCCAAAACTGCTTCTCCCTATAAATATTTGTCCAATGCTGAGTCAAAAATAAGACATCTTGCCTTTTCCAAAAGCGTTCGGTTATACCTTTCCGCTACACCATTCTGTTCAGGATTTCTTGCAACTGTATACTGAATTTTTATTCCTCTTTTAGCACAGAACTTCTTAAACTCCTTTGACGAGTATTCACCACCATTACCACAACGAATGCGTTCGATTTTCTGATTAAACTTTGCTTCCACCATTTTTACGTATTTCACAAATTTTTCAAAAACATCCGACTTATTTTTGAGTAGATACAGAACGCAAAAATGTGAAAAATGGTCTTTAAACGTTACGATGTATCGCTTTCCATCATGTGTAACAGGAGTGATGGGTCCACATACGTCTGTTGAAATAACTTCCAGGATTCTTTTTGCTTTTCTTTCCTCAGATAAACTGGTAAACACTTTTCTTGTTTGTTTGGCTTTCAGGCAGATTTCACATATTCCAGGTGACGGATAAGAAAAAGAATGACCCATCTTTCTATGCAAAAAGACTTGTTTTTCTGTCGACATCAAACACGCATTTTGAAGGAAAAAATCAATGGTGTATAACTTTTCTTTTAACTTTCCTTTCACTATTTCCTTGTTGTTCTTCAGAATAAAAACTTCCCTTTCTTTAAAAACCACAATGAAACCTGATTTTTCTAGTTTTGACACGGATAAGAGGTTACAAACGAGATCTTTGCACACCCACACGTTCATAGTGATATTTCTTCCTTCTTCTGACGCTAACTTTAATTTTCCTCTCTTAGTGGCTTTTATAGAGTGTCCTTGCTTGGCTGCGTTAATATTCTCACAAATATCTTCCCCTGACTCTAGATGTTTACTGACTTTTTCGTTGACCAAATAATTTGTTGCCCCACTGTCTACAATAAAGCTTATATTCTCATTTCCTGTAGCAGCATATGCATGCTCTTTTTCTGTAGCAACCGACGTAATGTTCTCATTCTCTTCACTTTCTTCTGCTGTATTTGCATATCTTCTATTATAATTTGAGGTTCCTGAATTTGAATACACTTGAGATTTCCTACAGTCTGCCCTTTTATGTCCAATTATCCCGCAATTGTGGCATTGAAAAGGAAATTTCCTCGAAAAATTGCGGTTTGTATTCGAGTTTGAGCCCCTTCCAGTAAAAGAACGACTCCCCCTTTTGCTGTTGTTAAAACCAAATGCGGCCTCGTGTCCCTCTGATTTACTTTTACTTTTAGCTTGACGGGTTTCCTCCATAAGAAGTTTGCTCTTGACGAATTCCAAGATGACACTTTTCTCATCTTGACAGAATACAACATCCATGGCTGTAGTTACGGCTGAATACGACTCGGGCATAGCCGATAAAAGCTGTGAAATCGCTTCATTTTCGTACATTTTTCCTCCAGCTGCCTTTAATTCGTGTATTGTTCGTTATAAAGTCCGTTAACCTGTTTTCCTCTGTATATTTTAAAATTCCCAATTTCCTTCTTAACTGCACCTGTATTGAGATTCCTTTCCTTTCATAAGTTAACTGAGGAGTTTGCATTATTTCCTTAGCAGTTTTCTTTGTTTTGATCATTTCCAGCATGGTATCATCTAAACAGCTCACAACTAGCTTTAGCATCCTTCCTCTTAAACTCAGCTTCTGGTATTTCCGTTACATAACCCGTTAAAACTTCCAAAACCGATGCTTGCTGAAGAACTACCTTTTCTATATTCCCAATTTGAGAAATTACTTCCATCAAATGGTTTAACATTGACAATGAGACTCTGGTTTGACATTTTCAGACGATTTCCGGAACAATAAACAGCTTCTGTGCAAAAATTCCACAATCGGATTCCAAAATACTGTTAAAGTCCGTTGGACGGATCCGCAGTCTCTTCCGTTACGACACAATCAGTTTTTCTAACACAACTCCCGATTTCCTGTAAAATACACACTGCCTGGGCCCATAACCTATTGCAGAGCGTGAATAAAACACGTAGATGTATTTTAACGGTGTATTTAATAAAATGATCAAAACATTAGAGCATGACAACACTGTCATAAACAACCCGGACTGAACTACTAAAGGTAAGTTTATACAACACTAACGGTAAGTACTAAAGGTAAGTTTACTAAATTGGTACATTCTACAGCTTCTGACAGTTTTAGTAAGACACTAGATAGTGTCTTAATTATACCTATCTATCTAATGTCTTACCAACTTCCGAGGTGTTGCCACGATTTCCAACTAAAAATTACATGTTTATTTTTGAATTTTTACCACAAATTTGAATAACTTTTGGAGATTTATTTACACAAATGAACTTATTAAGAGCATTCAAAACACTTTTTAGTGCACACAAACAATTATTAGGCTCAAAAAAACTTTGAAATTTTTATTTTGCTAGGATTCAATCAAGTAATTTTTCTGCGTCAAAAGTATTTTATGAAAACTGAAAATATCCTAAAATCTTGTAAAATAAGAGGGAAATTAGTTAAATGTATAGATAAAAGCTGTAAGTACTAGGGCACTTAAAATCTAAATACTACGTATTCAGGGTAGAGCGGAAACCGTATCCAAGCATTTTGGTGGTCAATTTGTGCAAAACGTCAAATGAAACAATTTGATGTTTAAAATTTTTTAGGTTATGAATTATGTCAATTTGATTACAGAGCTAGAGACAAGTTAATACTCATGTCACTAGTCTACTATTTTCTAGTTAAAGAATAAATAATATTTTAAATTTCTGTGTTTCTGACATAATAATCTAAAAACTTCACATGCGTCAAATTTTGAAAAATACAGCAAATTATATTTAAAAAAACTCTATAAAATGTAATAAATAATAATAAAATAGTTAATTATTTATTGGTGAAGAAAATGATACAAATATAACATACGACCGAAGTTATTCAGACTTAAAATGTAATAAAATATTCAGAATTTAAGTTTGCTGCAATGAAAATGTAACTTTAAAAATGTTTACTCACTTAAATTTGTGGCCAATAGATTAAAAACGTATGTATTTTAAAGAAAAACATATTATTGCTTGTTCTTGTATGGTCAGATTGATTATTTAAAATTTTGGATAGACAAATTGTTTCTTAAATTGCATTTCACCTTTCACCACAATGTTAAAATGTTAAAAAAAAAACGTTATTTTCAAATTTTTATGTTTCAGACTTCAGTATTCTATCTTGCTTTTATTTCCAAACATCCAAAGCACTATCTTCTTTAAAAATATTTTTTATATTTGCGTTCTATAATATGCACATTATGAAACCCGAAATTTGGTTTTTTAAAGTTTCTGAATTGCTTCATTATTAAACCCAAAATTTTATTTTATTGGTTGGTTATCCTGATGCTAAAAGATGAATTCTTTTCTTGCAAGGTACTTTTTATTTACAAATTTTACTATTATAATCAATCGGGGGACATAGTTTTGTTGTAGAGGGAATAACTAGAAGAATTGGAGAAACGATATCAATCGTTACATTTAGTCAAAAACGCCTATTCTTTCAGTATTTAATGAGTAAAGTTTGCAAATGTCATTATTCAATATGTCTAACTTTAATTTATTTTTTACTTCAAAATGTCAATGTTATGCTATAAGGTTGGTCATAAAAAACAAAATTTCATCTTAAGTTTTTAATTCAAATTAAAAATGCTTTTTAATGAATTAAATGAAGCAAATATAAAAAATAGTATAAAAAACTCGTTTTATAAGGCGTTTTTTATCACTTGTCCATTGAAAAACTCGCCGCTGCGCGGCTCATTTTTCAAACCTGGACGCGTGCTAAAAAACGTTCCTTATAAAACTCTATGTTTTAATATACTATTATTTTATACAGGGTGTCTCAAAATGGGCGCCCACGGACCCCGAGGCGTGGTTGAGGAACACAAACTATATATAAAATCAGAAACAAAAATTTTATTGGGGGCCCCATTTCAAAAATATGGGGCTGCAAACTTAGCAAAGTTTGGCAACACTGTTAGTTTAAATCCGCTTAGTTTAAAAAAAATCAAGTTAGTAGGTGAGCAAACATGAAACTTCAACTTGACATTAGGAAATAGGTTAATGTTTATTTTTAATTTTAAAAATACAAAATAGTTTGAATACCTGAATTTTATACTTCTTTCTTTATAAAATGTAACAAATCAATAAAATCATATCATAATTGGTAAAAACTAATGTATGTTCGAAATAACAACAAAACTGTTAAAAATTACGGCCATAACAAAGTAAGTTTAGACTTTTCTGTTAACACATCAATTATTGTTCTTCACGAGGTTCTTCATTTGGGGAATGATAGTAATTCTGCATTGGGGCTCATATTGGAACTTATTTCATTCCAATATTACAAATTTCTGATGCTGCTCCAAACTAAACACCTTTACCATTTGGATCAAATCGGCTCTATTCTCACAGGAACTTTATTGGGGCACTTAATGCTGTGGATTCGTATTACCATATTTCTTGTTAGTAAAAGCGAATCATTTAAAAAAACTTGAATTAAAAATTGACGCAAACAATAAATTAATGACACTTATCACTGATAAATAAAATTTATGTTCAGTTTCCCTTAGTTACGAGCATGGCAACTTTAATCGAAATCAAAAGGTAAGACAATGTTGCCGCATAGATTTTGGGGTAATATTCTAAAAATTAAAATTCATTTTTTATGGGAAATAAACATCATTGGACCGAAATTTTGCAATAAATAATTAGTTCTAGTCCCTGTCTTTCAATAATTAAGTAAATTATGTTTTATTATTACTTAAGAAAGTCGCTATAAGGGTGCAAAGTTTGTACCTTTGAAGCCCCATATCTTTGGAATGGGCCCGCACAAAAAATTTTCGTTACTGATTTTGTAAATCGTTTGTGTTCCTCTACCACGCCTTGGGGTCCGTGGGCGCCCGTTTTGAGACACCCTGTATACAGGGTGTCCAAAAAATGGCGCATAAACGCGATGGTACGTTGTTGGGGCATGTCTAGGGAGCCCCAGAAAATTGTTAAAAAAAATCTATCTCATATACCCTCGGAGATATGTTGCCCCAAAGTGCGAAACTTTAAATGCTTATATCTTAAATATAACAGCACATATTAACAAAACAAATGGTTTAATACAAAGCTTTAGTCTATCTTAAACCATTCCACCATTTGTTTATTTTTTAAATGGTCGAATTAGATTTTTATAATCAATTTAATTTTACAAAAATTTTATGAAATGAAGCTGACAACAACGTCAATAGAATCTAGTGCAAAAGTGTATGATCAAGACTCATAAATGGGATTTCTAGACTTATAGATGGGATTTTTAGATGTATTTTCCTAGACTGTGTTGCCAAATTTATGCAACTTTGTTCGCATTTTTCTCGATGAATATAACAGATGGATTTTTTTTGACAATTTTCTAGGGATCGCTGAGAGTGCCCCAAGAGCGTACCATCGCGTTTATGCGCCATTTTTTGGACACCCTGTAGATATTAAGATACCGTAAAATGGGGCGAAAATTCCAATCAAGAAGTTCTTTTGTCAACAGTATCTACATGCATTTGATGATAAAATATATACCAAAAGGTGTTTAGAGTAAAATGTTCCTTTTAACTACGATTAATCGAAAAAAATAACACATTTTTTGGAACCATTTTTGACATTTTTACTAAAAGTGAAGTTTTATAAGTTTTAGCATAGACAAATCATAACTATATTCATTCTCTTTGGTTTTAGGTTCAAATCTGACTTTTTGCACAAATTGACCAGCAAGTTAGTCATTTGTTTCATTACCCGTGTCCGCCATACCTATAGAAACGAAGTTTCTAGCAAATGTAGTTGCCTTAGTAAGTACTACTTATAATGGTTTTTTTCATTGTACTGCCGCTAAAAATGCCGTAATTTAGTTAAAAAATCGCGATACTATTTCCTCCGATTATAGTCCTATACATCCTTAAGTCATCCCAAGTAGTAATACCTGTTATGTTTGCTACTATTTTGGCATTGCCCGTTAACTAAGCTAAAATTGAACTCATCAAGTATGAGTTTTGGAAACAAGTTGGCCTGTTTTTATCATAGAAATTATCGATAAGACTTTGACAGGTTCCAAGCCATTGGCAATTAGTTCATTAGGATTACCGTCAAATTCGGTTAGACATTTAACCCTTTGAGCGGTACTGTCCTATATATAGGACGGCACTTTGATGATCCCTGAGCGGTACTGTCCTATATATAGGACAGTAAAAAAACAATTTTTATCTCACAGATCTGAGTCTTTTTTCGATAATCTTATAAATGCTACTTAAAGTTTTAGAATCTGGCTTTCATACAATATTTTTTTTATTTATGGGAAACTATGGGAAGGTATTTAAAAAGGGCCCCAAACTTGGTCTAATTCTTTCAATACCCTGTAATAGTGCAAAATTTTAAAAGTATCAAATTTATTGGGAATCCCCGAAAATAAATGTCAAAGACATTGGTGCGCCACATTTTTTGTATATCAAATAGGTTTGTGAAGTTGCCGATAAAATATATGATAGATTATAATATCATTTTAGCCTTTTGTGTGGGGAATTGAAGTTTTTATAGCATTTATTTCAAAAATGTAAGTAAACTAAAGGTGTATTTATGTATCAAAAATGCAATAGAAAACAAATTATGGGATTTTCTATTCTTTATAAAATGCTTCTCCATTAAATATTTCTCTATGATTTCAGTGAAGTATGATCAAAATAATATAACCTAAAAAAATTGTGATTGTAAGGTAGTGAAGAACAAATTGCAATAATTTTTATTTTGCGTTTTTTTTTTTTCAAACTTATTTAAGTTATGTCCATAGACAGAGCATTTCATATTTAAGCTAATAGTGTTAGGGTTCAGGCAACAAGATTGTGATTGTCGTGAACTATAGCAGAGTAAATATAGGAATAAAAACAATAGGTAAGCCTTTTTGTAGTTCGTACCCGCAACTGCCGGCACGGACAGCAAATTGCCCACAAGACTTATTAGGGGTTTTCCATTGCTCACGAATCACAATCATGATCCGAACTGGACCAATCATAATGACTCCGTATGCCACGGAGTCTTTGTGATTGGTCAAGTTCGGATCATGATCCTGTGATCCGTGAGCAATGGAAAACCACTAGTATGCTATGGCTCATAATCATAAGTAACACAGGCCTTCGAATCTCGCGCTAGTATGGTATTTTTTTTTATTTCTCATCATCGCGCATCGCAAGTCATTTACACGGCTGCAAAGCAGGCCAGAAGAATCGAATATGTAATTTTTATGGCGAGGAAACGAAGAATTCCACCTCTAACTTTTTTTGGCCAAAGTGAATTGGGATGCGGTTTTTTGCATTTGGTTGTGAAAGACTCCTAGAAAAAATGTTTCCATTTTTTATTTTGTGGTCTTGCCCCGTTGCCTCCCAAATAGCCCCTATTTAAAAAAAAATTGATTTGCACCAAATTTTGTAAATAGATACAAAATAAGGTCCCATAGGGGCTATTTGGGGGCAACGGGGCAAGAGCACAAAATAAAAAATGGAAACATTTTTTCTAGGGGTCTTTCAAAACCAAATGCAAAAATCCGCATCTCAATCCACTTTGGCCAAAAAAAATTCGACCTTTATAGGATTTTTGTGCTTAGTTTCCTCCCCAAATACATAAAATACAAAATGTATTACCAAGGCAGTATATTCTTTATTCGTTATGTACATGTACTACATTTTGAAAATATTCCCAGAAATATGTACCTTTACACAAATTGTTATTTTTATATTTCATGTGAATATTTCTGGAAATATTTCCGAAAAAGGGATTTATTTTGGAATAAATTCCCGCGAGTTTTTCCAAATTGTTGGGAAAATTCTCATTTGAAAATATATTGTAAAATAAGTTTCCGGAAACATTCCTAGGAAACATTTTTATTTTTTGGGAATATTTTCAGGCCCCATTGAACGCGAAGTCTTGTAGACACCTGCCGGACGTAGCCAAGAGCTAGAAAACTATTCCGCCTAGCGCAACTTTAGAGAAATATCCGGAAATATTTCTGGAAATATTCCTCGGAACATAAAAAAATATATCTGCGTGAGGACAAGGAAATAATTTCCAAAAATGTTCTAGGGAAACATAAAATATATTTCCGCGCCCATCTCAAGACTATTCAAAATTTTCAAATAGTTATTTGGAAATTTCCAGATATCTATTCGGAAATTTCCAAATTAAAAAATTGTACATGACCCTTCAGAGCTTACACGTAACACCGCGATTTGTCCGCCTAAGCTAATTTTATTTTACAGGCACTGGTGCCTAGGTACTTTCCCTTTCTACCTACTACTGACGTACCACTACTTCTTGAAAATGTAAAGTGGCATATTCAACACTTTTTTTTTGTGTAATCTTATGACTGTAAAAGTAGTCACCACTACTAAATTTACTAATGCAGACTAATCGAAATCGCGGAACAATTGGTGATTTAGTAGGTTAAAGCTTCCCCATTTGGGTAGAGAAAAATGCGACGAAAAATGCATTTGGGAATTTATTCATCTGATAACGGCGACTGGGACTGTAATGTAATTTGTTGTTGAAATTCTGGATCACGATGGATCTACACCAAAATTAGCAGATTGACACCAAATAACGTTTAAAAAATATTTTCGTAATAATTTCTTTTCCCCCCAAATGGTCCTAAAATGAGGAATTTTCAAACACGTTGGATTTACACCAAATTTCACAATTTCAATCTGCAAAATTTTTTGTAGATCCATCGTGATCCTAATCCAGAATTACAAATTGAATGTGACATCTTTAGAGAGGGGTAGGGACCAGTTTGAGAATGAATCATGATTGTTTCGAAAGCAGCAATACAAATAAAAACCTTGATTTCCGACTAATGATGGAATTAGGTATAAATTTTTGATGGAGCTAATAATATTTGTTTTGTGTGCAAGCCACTGATGCATAGTAGTTCAAATGTTAACAGCTTTGATGACATGTTTATAGGTTAGATCAAGTTTGACAAAAATTCATCGAGATCAATTTCCAAGAGTTATAATTTATAAAATAATTATTATTCTTTTATACAAGAAAAACAATACCGTACTTCTGGAACCTAGTAAAAGCTTTAATTTTTAATAAGACCCCAGGTGGTTATGGCGACTAGCACCCCCTAGCTCCCTTTAAAGGATCACGATGGATCTACAGCAAATTTTGCAGATAGATTTTCGTAAAAAAAGAATTTCTAAAAGAATTTCTTTACCCCCAAATGATCTCAAAAGACCCCAAAATGAGAAATTTTTAATCACGTTGGATATTTACAAAATTTTACAAATAGATGCAAAATAAGATTTTAAAAAAAAAATTATACTTTTTTCCCCAAAAAAATTTCCTTTCCCCCTTTTTTCCCCTTTTTTTAAGAAGGTTCCTTTACGGGGCCAAAACATTTTTTTACAGAAAAAAAAAAGTTTTCAAAAACCGTATTCTGCATCTATTTATTTGTAAAATTTGGTGTAAATCCAACGTGATTGAAAATTTCCCATTATGTCGGTAATTTATGTTTTAGAAAAATGTCCCAATATTACCAGTTATATTACCCAAAAGCATCGGGTAATATTACCAAATTGCAGGTAATATTATTGCGGTAATATTACGCTTACATCACTCACACAATACTTGTATAATAGTAAAAATTTGGGTTTTCCGAACTTTTTCGCAAGTGTAATTTTGTAAACATGTACAAGGTCTAGCTCAACCGTAGCCGTCCGTAAGGGGGTGGTTCATTTTGCAACATTTCCAAGGACGTGGTAATGCCCTTTTGGGTCATGTTTCACCGTTCGTAAAGAATGGTTAATTTTATAACAAACTCAAAGGTGCGCTTAAACATTTTGGGCCAAAGCACCGCCGCTTTTAATTTATTTTAATCCATTGCTCATAGATCACAAGATCATGATCCGAACTTGACCAATCATAAAGACTCCGTGGCTTCACGGAGTCATAATGATTGGTCCAGTTCGGATCATGATTCAATGGATCCTGTGATCCGTGAGCAATGGAAAACTCCTATTATATCAAAAAGACAACTATCTTGGGAGCGAGGCGGCAGCCCCCGAATTTCTTGAACTTTAAATTTAATCTATATTCTCCCTTGGCATTCCCCTTGTCCGAGCAATAATGCAGCTACAAACTAATGACGGCGCAAACTCATCTATCCGAAGAATTGTTTTATCTAGAACTATACCCAAGTATTGATACAGACCTACTGTCATCTTCAAACTCCAATTTTTTGGGAAGATGCTCATGTATCGCTACCAGTATGTAAATCCACATTTTGTGCAAAATATGTAACAAAAAATTTAATTAATTTTTTGTTTTTATACTAAAAGTATTCATTTAGCTGGTTTTATCATATTTATAGCGGTGGTATACAGGGTGTCCAAATAATGGCGCATAAACGCGATGGTACGTTGTAGGGGCATGTCTAGGAGGCCCAAGAAAATTGTTAAAAAAAATCTAACTTATATACCCTCGAAGATATGTTGCCCCAAAGTGCGAAACTTTAAATGTTTATATCTTGAATATAACAGCACATATTAACGAAACAAATGGTTTAATACAAAGCTACAGTATATCTTAAACCATTCAACCATTTGTTTATTTATTAAATGGTCGAATTACACTTTTATAATCAATATAATTTTACAAAATTTTCATGAAATGAAGCTGACAACAACGTCAATAAAATCTAGTGCAAAAGTGTATGAGCAAGACTCATAAATGGGATTTTTAGACTTATAGATTGGATTTTTAGATGTATTTTCCTAGACTGTGTTGCCGAATTTATGCAACTTTGTTCGCATTTTTCTCAATGAATATAACAGATGGATTTTTTTTGACAATTTTCTAGGGATCCCTGAGAATGCCCCAAGAGCGTATCATCGCGTTTATGCGCCATTTTTTGGACACCCTGTATTTCTAATTTTTAACTTTTCTAGTTTATTAACTATTTGTTTACTTCCAAATTAGTCTTGCACTTTATTTGTTAAAAAAATTGAAAATCAAATTTAGATTTTCAATATTATTGAAAAAAAAACTACAACCTTCACAAACCTAACTATTATTTTTTGCAGAAAAAAATTAGATGCAAGCCACTGTAATGACATAAAAAAATTGTAGGTTAAATTGTCACTTTGACAACTTTGACGTACAAAACATAAAAACAGGGTGGACGAAATTGTAATTTTTTAAATTTTTTGTCTCATTTATAGCCCCTCCAGGGGGTTTATATTACATTTTTTAACCAAATTATAACATTTTATAATAGGCTTTACCATTCTAAGAGTAAATCCAGTGATTATAAGAAGTAAATTTATCAAAAAAAACCCACTCCACAGGCGGCAGCTGCTCGAAAAAAACTCACCGCTCAAAGGTATATTCAAATTTGAATACTTCTGTCGCCATTTCGTGGTAATTGACTGTTATATTAATTTTTTGTAAGTTATTTTGGGGTAAATTAGGTAAAGAATTGGAAATATTCTCCCGATCGATTTTTGTATCAAGAGATAATTTATCCAAAAGCGATTCTAATTCAAGTGAGATGAAATTGTGGCGATACAATATGTACACCCTGTATTTTTATAATATGGTAATATTTTAAATTCATATCTTAATATTTTGATTATTGATAAATGCTTAAATACCGATTTAATACAATTATGATGTAAACAAATTCTAAGCAGAGCTTATTTTGTGTGAAAGTAAGTATCTAAGATATAAATAGGTATAGCCAGAGTGGTTGACTAGATACCTATCTTAAAAGCACAATAACTGCACTGCGTGAATTTAAATAAAAGAGAATAAGTTTATTGTTTAAATCTGAGTTTAAGTATTGTAGTAATTTAACAAAATAATATATTTTCAGTTATTGCCATATGATAAAAAGGGATATAGATTTATAAACGAAATAATTATGCTTTATACTGTAAAAGGAATATTTATACAAAAGTATTAAGCTAGCAAGTTGTCTTAAAATCTATGCAGTGTTTAGGCTATTTTTGTAACATTAGGATTTCAGGCATAGTGGTGTACTCATGGTTAGGATGTAGAGCATATATGATGCTTTGGTCTATTTTTACTTTATAGAAGACCATATTTGGCGATTCCATCTCCAGATCTGAAGGATGGGCCATATCCAAAATCTTGCCACCACTTTCTTTGTTTTAATGTACCTAATAGTTTTTGGCTATAAATACGAAAACACTCCTTTCAGGAAAAGACAGTCGAGTAAAAATTTTGATTATAAACACAAGGTGAATCCTTGTCAGTCAGTTTCAGAATGTAGTGATTCATAATTAGGGTGCGGTTTTTAAATTCTTTAAGTTTTGTATTAATTGTAATTTTTAGTTAAATTCATTTAGATAAAAAGCATTTAAGTAATTAAACAGTAAATTTCAGTGAATAATAAGTTAAGGAAAATTAATATTTGTTGAAAGGTAATTTTGCATTTTATTTTAAAGTCAAAAGTATAGAAATAATTCAGTAAATTCAGTTAAAAGACATTAGAGGCAAATAGTATAATTTTGTGTAAAAATTAAACCCATTTTGAAAAAGAACTATTTTAGGGTGTGGTCAATAGAATTTAAAGCGTTTCAGAATACAAGTCAATTAATTTATTTGTGTTGTAATTAAGGTTGTTCAAAGCTTTTATTGCGAAATTCAGAATTTATGTTGTTATAAAATTCGGTTTATTTAATTAAGTGAATTTATGTACGATTTAAATTTATTAATGCCTATTTTGTTTTGAAGGATTTTATTTACATAATTTTGCCATTTATTTCTTATTTTAACAGTTGAATTGATGTACTGCCACTTTTGTGTTTAATATACAATCTTTTCCTTAGCCGGATTTATTTTATTCATTTAAACCCATAACAAAAACTTACCCAACACAATTTTTATTTAATTTAATCTTAATTCTGTAGCCAACCTTTTATATTCAGGTGCAATGCTAATTAACCTTCCTCCCTTTCGATTAATTCCTTGCCAAAAAGCCTGAGTACAAAAGGAAGTTGCTATAAAATTATAAATTGTACTCACATTAAACCGAGCATTAAACAAAAAATGGTGACTTTCATTGCTGTACACCACGTAATAATAATAATCCTTAATCCTTCTTCGTAAATCTTGTTGATGGGAAGCGATTATTGTCTGCTCAGATTCACAATACAACACACACAGCACTTAGGTTCTTTGCGATAAAGTTCCCACTGATGGTTGCGATTTTCGAAAGTTCTATTTGCCGTAAATCGTAGAACGAAAAGTTTCTTGATCGATTCAAAAACCCTCGGCTAATCCTACCGACTGCGCCAATAATGATTCGATGGTTCGATATGATGTTTTTAAAAAGACTTTTATTTATTTAAAAGTACAAATTGAATGTAAAAATTCAAAGTTAAAATAAAATATATGTTATTTGTACAAATGTTGGAATTAGAATGAATACAACGCAAACAGAAACATAGGTACATGCATGACAATATTCGTAGAAACAAGTGTTGGATTCTGCAGCATCAGCATTTAGTGCAGATATAATTCATGAAAAAAATGTACTAATGGACCCTAGGGGGGCCCATGGAAACATTTGAAAATATTGCGAACCCAAAGTGGTTACTGGATCCTCTTAGAAACCCAAATATAAAGTTTTAAGAAAAAATGTTAAAACGCAACGGTATAAAAAAATAAAGTAACCGTAAAAAAAGAAGGGGGCACAGCGGGGCTCCTATCAAAATTTCGAAATGTCTCATCGAGCCATTTTTTTTTAAATGTCTTGAAGAGTGTGTTGTAAATTTCAGACCGTGAGCACAATTTGCAGATAGAGGCCTTATTTTTCCCCTTAACCACTGAGCTAGTCATACCTATGTTTTAACAAAGAAAAAATTTTGAAAATCCGACCGTCCCAACATTTTCTTTTTTTAGAAGGATTTAATAATTAAAATAAAATGAAATATTTTGAGAATAATTAATCGATTTTTATTTTATTAAAAAGAAAAAATGTTAATATTAAAATGAGACCCCACTTGATCCGTAGCTTTATGTAAGATTATTGACGGGGTCCCCATCTTAGGGCGTTAAAGAAAAAAAATTTAAGATATCTTGTTCCATTCTATAACAAAGTTGACCTCAGCATTGTTAAACCAAATTTTTTATGAAAAAAATGGGGGTGGAACTTGGCCAAATAATAATTAAAATTATCCAAATAATGTACTTAATTTATAATTTTTAAAGTAAAAACATTGTTACATGGCCCTTTAGGGGAATAGGAAATTTTCTATTTGTGTAAAAGCTACATACCAACCCATTTAAAAGCTTTGTAAAAAAAGGACATCATTTTTAATTTTTAGCGTTCAACGCACGAATTACTCGTAAAGTCTCAAAGATGCTGCGAAAAGGGTATGAATTTTTGACATTTACCAGCCTATGATATTTCGTGATGAATGCTCATGTTATTTACTTCACTTCACGCGAACCGTTCTCGTGGTCGAGAGCAAGAGAACGGCTATCTCAGGCGATGTGAGCACTCAAGAATATAACAAATATACGTTCCCTTAAAAATCACACGTTGTGAACGTGTAGTGAATTTCGCGAATATGCATCCTCAGAGTTATGTTCTTGGTAATACGTATTACTTGGTACTTTTAAGAGAAAGAAGTTCCCACCAAATGTCAAGTTTCACCTCCACTTCACGTTTACTTCTCTCGACATTCGGGAATATGAATCCTGGATGACAAGGGATAATGGTAAATACAGGGTGTTTCCGAAAGTCGTTTCAATAATTTAACCCGAGATTCCTGACCCAAAAATAGTTCGATTAAGCCCCATTTACCTGTATCCAAAAGTGCACCGTTTTCGAGATACAGGCTGTTTTCCAAAACCAAAATTTTTATGTTTTTTTTCATTACTATTAAATGAAACAACATAGAAAAATAAAATTTGGTATAATTGTCTTACTTCTTATGATCGACACAATGGTCGTAAAGAGAAACCCATAATTTATTACATAACCTCAAAATGGGACACCTGCGCCCCCTCTTGGGGCATAACTTTTTTTGTATTTGAATTTTCAAAAAATAAATTATTTTATCGGTAAGATACGTTTAATACGAAGAAAAAATTATACCACATTTTTTTTGAAAAAACTAACCCTTCTTCAAAATTATTCACATTTCATAATTTCATGTTGCATTCTACTTTTTGAAATATTTTTGCAATTTTTTTTTCTGGAAAACACAAAACTATTATAAACTAGCGTAAACAAAAAAAACTAGAATTGGTCCCACAATAGGACACTGGGCCCCCTTTTTGGAGCATCGGGCCCCCTTTTTGGGGCTTTTTAAAATATTATTGCAATTTTTTTTTCTTGAAAGCTTAAAACTATTATAAACTAGCGTAAACAAAAAAAAAATTAAATTTGCCCCACAAAGGGACACTGGGCCCCCTTTTGGGGCACCGGACTTAAAATGATGACAATGATGTACTTTTTCTGTAATAAAATCTTCAAACGCCTAGTATTCTTTTCTTTACAAAATAAAAAGATATGTGAGCCGCAAAAAGGGGTCAGGTGCCCCAAAAAGGGGGCCCAGTGTCCTATTGTGGGGCCAATTCTAGTTTTTTTTTGTCTACGCTAGTTTATAAGTGTCTTAAGTTTTCAAAAAAAAAAATTGCAAAAAGATTTCAATAAGCAGAATGCAACATGAAATTATAAAATGTGAATAATTTTGAAAACGGGTTGGTTTTTTAAAAAAAAATGTGGTATAATTTTTTCTTCGTATTAAACGTATCTTACCGATAAAATAATTTATTTTTTGAAAATTCAAATACAAAAAAAGTTATGCCCTAAGAGGGGGCGCAGGTGTCCCATTTTGAGGTTATGTAATAAATCTATGGGTTTCTCTTTACGACCATTGTGTCGATCATAAAAAGTAAGACAATTATACCAACTTTTGTTTTTTTATGTTGTTGCATTTAATAGTAATGAAAAAAAACATAAAAATTTTGATTTTGGAAAACAGCCTGTATCTCGAAAACGGTGCACTTTTGGATACAGGTAAATGGGGCTTAATCGAACTATTTTTGGGTAAGGAATCTCGGGTTAAATTATTGAAACGACTTTCGGAAACACCCTGTATATATATATACAGGGTGGTCCAAGCAAAAGTTTCCACCCCCATTATTTCCTGAACGAATTTGTTCTGAAGGAACTGCCGCGACATTTTTTTTTTGGAGGGGGACATCTAATTAGGGTATTTTTAAATTTTTTTGTTCAACCCTCCAAGCGGAGTGATTACCCCATCAAAAATTTCAAATGGCACTACGGGTCAAGTGGGGTCTTATTTGAAAGCTAGAATTTTTCTCTTTTCAAAAAAGAAAAAATTTTCAAAATCGGGCAAAAGTTTTTCCAAATTTTTATTTTTTTGAATTTTAAATTTAATCATATTTTACGCATCTTAAGAAATAAAAGGTCGATTTTCCTTTGAAGAACAACATCTAACAACATATTTCTTAATTTTTTCTTCAGCCCCCCAAGCGGGGTAACAACCCCATCAATAATCTTTAATGGTCATTCTGGGTAAGTGGGGCCTTCTTTGAAAGCTACAATTTTTCTCTTTTCAGCAAAGTAAAAAATTTTAAAATCGGACAAATATTTTTGAAATTTTGTTGTTTTTTTAATTTTAAATCTAAAAGTAAATTAACACACCTTAAAATTTTGATTTTTTGAGAAATTATTCTTAAAAAAATTAAAAATGTTTTTTCAAGAATAATTTCTTAAAAAATCAACATTTTTAGGTGTTTAAATTTAGTTTTAGATTTAAAATAAAAAAAAACAAACAAAATTTCGAAAAATATTTTATTACTGATGGGGTTGTTCCCGCTTGGGGGGCTGAAGAAAAAATTAAGAAATATGTTGTTAGATGTTGTTCTTCAAAAGAAAATCGACCTGTCTAAGCATTTTCTTCTTAAAATGCGTAAAATATGATTAAATTTAAAATTCAAAAAAATAAAAATTTTAAAAAATTTTCGCTCGATTTTGAAAATTTTTTCTTTTTTGAAAAGAGAAAAATTCTAGCTTTCAAATAAGACCCCACTTGACCCGTAGTGCCATTTGAAATTTTTGATGGGGTAATCACCCCGCTTGGAGGGTTGAACAAACAAATTAAAAAATACCCTAATTAGATGTCCTCCTCCAAAAAAAAAATGGCGTGTCGCGGCAATTCCTCCAGAACAAATTCATTCAGGAAATAATGGGGGTGGAAACTTTTGCTTGGACCACCCTGTATATATACGATCGTTATACTTGGGAAACTGAATGACCACCAGCATTACAATGACTTGAGTCAATCTGACGCATATCTGACGTTTTCCAAGTATAACGACCGCGAAGGTGGTCAACGGCGGGAATGGTCCATACTCAAATTAATTAAGGATATACTTTGAATGGCTTTTTTTTAAAAATGGTTATCGGTCAACTTTGTCTGTCATATAGGTTTAGTGTATTTCTTCTTCTCTTTAACCGGTAAAAAGGTTACCATTCGGACCATGTTCTACAACTTCTAAAAATCGTTTTAAACCTATTATAACCGAACGCACTGCCAGGCACCGACATAGGTAGAAGCCGACATCGCTAGAAACTGTAAATAGGTATAGAAGCCGACAATAACCACGGGCCCACAAAAGATGATATTCAAAACAAGCCGGCAACGTTGCAAGTTCTGACCACGTGTCCAGCCTTTAACGCTAGGTGTCGTGCATATAGATATGTATTAAAGGTAGCATTCTTTAAATAAAATAACTAAGACAAACAGCCCCATTTGTTAAAAATGTCTTTTTAACAGCAAACTTTACCATAACCTACCTAACCTATCGAGTGAGAAAATAAAAACGGCCCATAAACAGGCCATGGAGATTGTCAAAATATTGTTAATTAATAGATTTTACATTATTTATAGCCTATTTAGAAGCCGTTTTTATTTGCTCACCTGATACTAACCTAGAACTGTCCCCCTTAGAAGAACGGCCCCCAATGATTTTGTGAGAACTTGCAACGTTGCCGGCTTGTTCCGAATTTCATCACTTATCGGCTTCTATCTATTTACAGTTTCTAGCGATGTCAGCTTCTACCTATGTCGGTGTGCGAAGATGTCCGTAGGCAAGATTTCTTTGTAGAGGACAGAATCTTGGATTTTGATTGTTTTTAAACTGTCAGGTTGCGAACATCAAAAAAATAAAATTCTGCGCAGAATTTTTACACCGGACAGTCCGAATCCGGGATTCTGGCATCTGCGAACAAAGCTAATATTGATGCGATATTATTCCTTATAAAACTCTTTTAAGACATGCGGGGCGTTTCAAATTCATACATGATGTTCTTTGCTCTCAAAAGTTCGTAAAAAGTCATCTTCCTTAATGTCAGTTATTTTCAAAATTTTAACAAAATATGTAAAAATACGGAGTAATACATCAATAACTATGATTAAAAATATGTAGGATAATGTTTGTTATACATAGAAGTGGTACTGATGCAAATATGGTAAAATAGTACTTTTAGTGTTTATCTTTGTACATTTAACACTTTGAACGAGCACATCTATATTAGGGAAAAACGTAAGTTGCAATTTTAGTCATTTACAAGCTTAAGAAAACCATAAACAGCCATAAACGTATTCAGGCGCGTAACCAGAAAGTAGTTCTGGGGGGGGCTAAATAATTCGAGGTAAGCTACGTAGGGAAAGCGGCGCCGCAGGCGATTTCCAAATTCATTTATGGAGCACCTGTATACACGCAGTTGATAATTTACAAGACTTTTTATTGCCGATTATGTATCTTAGAGGTTAAATTAAATACCTGGTTAAAATTTTGAAAGAAATTTACCACGTTTGTGTATTTCAGCCGGTGTTAAAATAAACAAACGTCATGCAGAATTGACAATACTACGCAATAACGGTCGCTCGATGGAAAAATGTGTATGAATTATTTTGTAGATAATTGTCCAATCTAAAATTTTTAATCACATTTTTTTTTGTGAGATTAATAAAAAGAGACTTATTTACCAAAAACTGTCTTCTTCGACCTTTGACCCTCTTAAATGGCATGACGCCGACATGGGATCTTAGGGTACTTTTGATAGGTTGTATATTATGGCAATATAAAGATAATGGTAAAAAAAAATAGTTAACAAATAATTTTTCGGCAGATTGCATTAATATTTGTTTATTTTCCTGGGTTATATCATTAAACTCCAAATTTATCATAGATTTGGAAAAAAAATAAAAAAATGGAATGTTGCATTTAAAATAACAAAGTTGCGTTTTATTACTCAGAACTGGCACAACCTGTATATTTAAATTTAGTTTTATTAAATGCGAAAGAAAAAGTTAGGAATAGACCTAAAAAAAATTATGGCTCTAAGAAAAATATTAACGCCGTTAGAAGCGATATGCGTTACTTTCTACTCACCCTGTATACAGGGTGTCCGCGATCAATGTGCTCTTTTTTTTAATGGGAGATAGCTGGAAAAATCCAAGACATATTCCAGAAGTTAAAATGTCTAAAACAATAGGGCAAAGAAGTCTACATTTCATTGGCCCTAAAATTTATAATTCACTTAACCTAGAAACAAAAAGGTCTATTTCATTAGCAATCTTTAAAAGAAAAGTGAAAACCTATGTAATGCAAAACAAAAATGATGTAATAAAAACTATAGATGGCAAAAATTATTAAAAAAAGAAAAAAAAAAAAGAATTTACTTATGTTTTCAAAAATTTTGTGTGCAAAACACTTTACATGGATTATTTTATTAGTTAAAATTATTTATTGTTGTTATTTTACTATAAACTAAAAACACTTAATCGTAAATGATTATGTATCAAAATGTTTACCACGCACGGGTGTTTAAAATGTTTAATTTGAGACACCTTAGTGGTCTAGTTCTGATTTATTGAATTTTTTTAGTTTTAGATTTTAAAATGTATACTGTTATTATTTTCAATTATTTCAATAAATCCTTCTTATTCCTTCTTATTCTTACATTTGGTTAAAACAGTTTTTTTAAAAAAGTGCCTCCCTTCGGAAATAATGGCCTTTAAACAGGTAAACTAAAAACACTTAATCGTAAATATTTGCCAAACGATTTGTCCAACCATCATGAAAGTTGTACTATCAATAAACTGTTATTTTAAATCCATTTTGAAGTTTGGGGCCCCTTTTAAAATGGGTTAAACACTGGTAGTGTTGATAAAAACTACATGTAAATTCTTTACCTTTGAGAATTTTGTAATTTTATTTATTTTATTAAATACCCCAATTCAAGTAATAAATTTTATGCCACTTGAAATTTCTGAGAAAGTGTAAGTACCTTTTACGAATAAACTACCAAAAACACTTTTGATGTACCTCATCTTCCATCAGAAGAATGTGTACCAGTGGGCTGTAGGGGGGCCCTTGGAAACATTTGAAGGTATTGCAAATTAAAAGCAGTTAATGGACCTTCTTAGGAATCCAAATATGTTTCATATAAAAATGTTGAAATGCAAAGGTGTAAAAAAATAATGTAAAAGTGAAAAAAGAAGCGGCCCTGGTGGGGCTCCTATGAGAATTTCGAGAGGGCTCCAGCAACCAATTCTTTTTAAATGTTCTAAAGATCATATGTTGTAAATTTCAGACCTTGGTCACATTTTGCAGATAGACCCCCTTTTTTCCGCTTAACAACCTAGCTATTATAAATTTGTTTTTTAACGTAAAAAATCTGTCTTAGTTAATGTAAGTACTTATTTTTTAAATGTGTTTTTTGTATTTACCTTTTCTTTTGTGTAAATTTGCTCAACTTTTTAATTTTTTGTAACGTCACATATCTATTGTTGCAGGCATAGACAAATTATTAACTAAATAAAAAAAAAAATTCATTCTCTTTGGTTGCAGCGTACGTCATGAAAATGCATGCATATTAAATAGCGTACTAGACAACTTCGTACTTGCCTTTTAAAAAATATAGTTTCTGTCGTTCTGACATATTAAAAAACTCCAGAAAATATTTAAAAACGTGTTCAAAAATAATAAATATTGTACAAAAAAGACATTAGGGTCATTCCATGTAAAATCGACCAATCATAGTTGCTATTATTTGATTTATTTCATATTTGGTAGGTACAATCCTTACCCATTGTAAAGATAGTAAAAAAAACAATTTTCTGAATTTTCATAATTTTTCTTGTCTTAGACAAAAAATCGAATTTTCCGATTTTACGATTTTGGAAGATTAAAATTGGTAGTAATTTTAAGTTGACAATGGACACTTCTTTTTATTAAAAAATCACCAGCTGCATATTTGCACTCCTTCTCTACTATTAATTACCCCAAACTATAGAAAATGACCAAGTTTAGGTCCAAAAAAAGCTCTGTGGGACTGGGTAAATTTTTTTTTCGATTACTTTAAAATGTTATTGTGCTAGTGGAGATTCATAATAAAAATAATTTTGTTTGTGATTTAACTTCGTTTAGAAACAGCATTGATTGTAAAATGTTACTGATTACGTTAAATTTAAACACGATCGAATCGTATTTTAAATTCTTGGAAGATTAAATTAGTAGTAGTTTTTAGTTGACAATAGACATATGTTTCTACAAAAAAATATGAACTACATAATTGCTCTCCTTCTCTACCAGGCAGCTATGGAAAAGGACAAAATATGGCACTAAAAAAAGTTATGTGGGACTGGGTAAATTTTTTTTTTAATAATTTTAAAATGTTGATGTGACAATAGAGACGCATTAAGTAAAAAAAAATGTTTGTGATTTAACCTCGTTTAGAAACAGCAAAGGTTTTAATATGCTACCTTTACAAAAAATCGAATCACAATATCGTTTATTTTTTTTTATTGTATACTATGTCCTTGGTAACATTTTAAAATAAAAATAATAAAAATTTACTCACTCCCACATAGCATTTTTTAGACTTAAATTTGGTCATTTTTCATAGTTTAAGGTGCTAACAGATGGGGAAGGAGTGCAAATATGCAGTTGCTAATTTTTTAATAGAAAGAAGTTACCAGGAGTAAGCACTGGACTAAACCTCAAAAGAATTTAAAATCATGCAGCAACTCGAAAACCGAATTTTGGTCGATTATACATGGAATAGGCCATTAAATACTATATTCAAAATGAAAGTGTATTCCCTAAGAAGTGACGAACATGCGATTTAGAAAATTTACCAAAATAAATTGGACATTATCAACAAAGATTAAATATGAAACATTTTACGTTTTGCAAAAAAAGTAGAATCATGCAAAGAAAATGTACAAAATATGTGTTCATTTCCGCTCTTATGGAATTTCCCCGAAATCAAACCGGAAAATTTGAGCAACTTCATACATTTAACGTTATTTTATTTTAATTATACAGGGTGTCTCAAAACGGGCGCCCATGGACCCCAAGGCGTGGTAGAGGAACACAAACAATTTACAAAATCAGTAACGAAAATTTTTTGTGCGGGCCCATTCCAAAGATATGGGGCTTCAAAGGTACAAACTTTGCACCCTTATAGCGACTTTCTTAAGTAATAATAAAACATAATTTACTTAATTATTGAAAGACAGGGACTAAAACTAATTATTTATTGTAAAATTTCGGTCCAATGATGTTTATTTCCCATAAAAAATGAATTTTAATTTTTAGAATATTACCCCAAAATCTATGCGGCAACATTGTCTTACCTTTTGATTTTGATTAAAGTTGCCATGCTCGTAACTAAGGGAAACTGAGCATAAATTTTATTTATCAGTGATAAGTGTCATTAATTTATTGTTTGCGTCAATTTCTAATTCAAGTTTTTTTAAATCATTCGCTTTTACTAACAAGAAATATGGTTATACGAATCCACAGCATTACGTGCCCCAATAAAGTTCCTGTGAAAATAGAGCCGATTTGATTCAAATGGTAAAGGTGTTTAGTTTGGAGCAGCATCAGAAATTTGTAAGCCCCAATGCAGAATTACTATCATTCCCCAAATGAAGAACCTCGTGAAGAACAATAATTGATGTGTTACCAGAAAAGTCTAAACTTACTTTGTTATGGCCGTAATTTTCAACAGTTTTGTTGTTATTTTGAACATACATTAGTTTTTACCAATTATGATATGGTATTATTGATTTGTTACATTTTATAAAGAAAGAAGTATAAAATTCAGGTATTCAAACTATTTTGTATTTTTAAAATTAAAAATAAACATTAACCTATTTCCTAATGTCAAGTTGAAGTTTCATGACTTTTATGTTTGCTCACCTACTAACTTGATTTTTTTTAAACTAAGCGGATTTTAACTAACAGTGTTGCCAAACTTTGCTAAGTTTGCAGCCCCATATTTTTGAAATGGGGCCTCCAATAAAATTTTTGTTTCTGATTTTGTATATCGTTTGTGTTCCTCTGCCACGCCTTCGGGTCCGTGGGCGCCCATTTTGAGACACCCTGTATAATGGCTTTTAATAAACATGGATTAGTCAATATTTTGGATCAAAAATTTTGTGAAATTATTGCACACTAGCGAGTTAACATTTAAATGAAACACTGACCTTTTTTAAATTTCTTTCTTAATTCTTTTCACCAAGTTTTGTTATCACCATCTCTCCAAAAGATATTAAACTTGATTTTGCACAACACATTATACAGGGTGTCCAAAAAATGGCGCATAAACGCGATGGTACGCTCTTGGAGCATTCTCAGGGATCTCCAGAAAATTGTAAAAAAAAATCCATCTGTTATATTCATCGAAAAAAATGCGAACAAAGTTGCATAAATTCGGCAACACAGTCTAGGAAAATACATCTAAAAATCCCACCTATAAGTCTAAAAATCCCATTTATGAGTCTTAATCATACACTTTTGAACTAGATTTTATTGATGTTGTTGTCAGCTTCATTTCATGAAAATTTTGTAAAATTAAATTGATTATAAAAATGTAATTCGACCATTTCATAAATAAAAAAATGGATGAAGGGTTAAGATATACTGTAGCTTTGTATTAAACCGTTTGTTTCGTTAATATGTGCTGTTATATTCAAGATATAAGCACTTTGGGGCAACATATCTACGAGGATATATGAGATAGATTTTTTTTAACAATTTTCTAGAGCTCCCTAGACATGCCCCAACAACGTACCATCGCGTTTATGCGCCATTTTTTGGACACCCTGTATTACAATTTTTGTGATTCCTAATTATGTATTTTTAACAAAATGTTTACTAAACTAAATAAATCGACAAATACAGGGTGTTTCCGAAAGTCGTTTCAATAATTTAACCCGAGATTCCTTACCCAAAAATAGTTCGATTAAGCCCCATTTACCTGTATCCAAAAGTGCACCGTTTTCGAGATACAGGCTGTTTTCCAAAACCAAAATTTTTATGTTTTTTTTCATTACTATTAAGTAAAACAATATAGAAAAGCAAAATTTGGTATAATTGTCTTACTTTTTATGATCGACACAATGGTCGCAAAGAGAAACCCATAGATTTATTCCATAACCTCAAAATGGGACACCTGCGCCCCCTCTTGGGGCATAACTTTTTTTGTATTTGAATTTGCAAAAAATAAATTATTTTATCGGTAAGATACGTTTAATACGAAACAAAAATTATACCACATTTTTTTTGAAAAAACCAACCCGTTTTCAAAATTATTCACATTTCATAATTTCATGTTGCATTCTGCTTTTTGACATCTTTTTGCAATTTTTTTTTTCTTGAAATATTAAGACTCTTATAAACTAGCGTAAACAAAAAAAAAATAGAATTGGCCCCACAATAGGACACTGGGCCCCCTTTTTCGGCACCTTATCCCTTTTTGGGGCTCACATATCTTTTTATTTTGTAAAGAAACGAATACTAGGCGTTTGAAGATTTTATTATAGAAAAAGTACATCATTGTCATCATTTAAAGTCCTGTGCCCCAAAAGGGGGCCCAGGGTCCTATTGTGGGGCAAACTTAAATATTTTTTTTTGTTTACGCTAGTTTATAATAGTTTTAAGTTTTCAAGAAAAAAAAATTACAATAATATTTCAAAAAGCCCCAAAAAGGGGGCCCGATGCTCCAAAAAGGGGGTCCAGTGACCTATTGTGGGGCCAATTCTAGTTTTTTTTAATATTTATTAATATATTTTAAATACAATTAATTATCAAAAACTGTCGTCTTCCAGTTTTGGGGCGAAAAAAAGGATGTTTTCAGAGGAAAATATTGAATTCCTTTAGCAGTATTTAATATGAACCAAAATCATACTACCAACTATATGGATACATAATATTTTCTGTAAAACCGTTTAACATTGTTATATAAAATATAACAAATAAAATATTGTTATTACTTATTTACGTATTTTGTTATTAATAAGCAATTTGTAACGAGCGAGCATTTAAATTCTACCTCGACTCTTGCCATGGAAAACAAAATTTTTTTTAACGTAGGTCCTTGATGATTTTGTTGATGTTTTACTTAAGTCATTTGTTGTCAACTTTTAAATCATTTCATTTTTTAAATTCATTTATTTGCGAAAATAAGATTAAATTAGATGGTTTTGTGTCCACCATTATCTTTTATTAAACAATTAAACGTTTTCATTAATTTATTTTATTTTTTTAACGTCAATAAAAATTTACAACATTTTAAAATGACATTAGTAGAAACTATCAAAGACCTACGGAAAAACAGCTTTTGTTTTCCATGGCAAGAGTCGAGGTAGAATTTAAATGCTCGCTCGTTATAAACAACCAAAATTTTATTGCATTATTAGTACAGTCAATCTGTCCTAATTAAGGTGGGGACATCGACAAAATTCTGGGTAGGACCGCCCTTTTAATAAGTTATAATTGGATGTCCAAAATGTAAAACCTAAAATTGGCGTATGTCTACATGTTTAAAAACGGACTTATGGGCCCCCATACGGCCCCCTTTATTTCGTTATGTAAGATCACGGTGGAACTGCGCCAAATTTTGCAACTAAATGTCAAAAAAGGTTTTAAAATGATTTTCGTTAAAAATTTTCCTCAGAAAGAATTCCTACACCCGAAAAATAGCCCCCAAACTATAATATCCTATATCACGTTGGATTACCATCAAATTTTGCAAATAGATAGAAAATAAGATGTTAAAAAACTTTTTCCTATCATTTTTTCTCTAAAAACATTCCTTCACCGCATAAACAAGGGGCAAAAAATGTTTTTTGAAAAAAAATTAAGAGATAATGTTTAGCACCTTATTTTGAAAAATTTGGTGTAATTCCAAGGTAATTGATTATTACTCTTTGAAGGCTATTTAGGGGGTGAATGAATTTTTTCAGATAATTTTTATTCACAAAAATCTTTTTAAAACATTGTTTGACATAAACTTGCAAAATTGGGTGCAGTTCCATCCGTGATCCTATATTATGAATTGAAGGGGGTCCTTTGGGGGGCAATAACCACGTTTTCGAAACAGATATAGATACGCCAACTTGGGGTTTTACTCTTTGGACCCCCAGTAATAACATATTATAAGGGAGGCCCTACTCGGAATTTTGTCGATGTCATAATACGGATTTACTGTACTATATTGCCAAAAATTGTATGTTATCAACAATTATTTGAAAGTTTTTCAACTTCTGAATTTTCATATCATTCAAAAAAAGTGAAGAAGAATATTGTAATTATTATTTTATATAAATAAATATATGTACGTTAAAGCAACAATACACTAATTACTAAGTATATAAATATATATAAAAAATTAAGTTCATAAAATATTGCATTTATGAATATAACACTCGTTTATTTATTTTCGTAACTCCATCCAAAATATATTTGTATTCTACATTAATATACGTTAAAGCAACAATACCTAACACGAATAACTATAAAACTATATTAATATACAGGGTGTCTCAAAATGGGCGCCCACGGACCCCGAGGCGTGGCTGAGGAACACAAACGATATACAAAATCAGAAACAAAAATTTTATTGGGGACCCCATTTCAAAAATATGGGGCTGCAAACTTAGCAAAGTTTGGCAACACTGTTAGTTTAAATCCGCTTAGTTTAAAAAAAATCAAGTTAGTAGGTGAGCAAACATAAAACTTCAACTTGACATTAGGAAATAGGTTAATGTTTATTTTTAATTTTAAAAATACAAAATACACACATTAAAATAATCTAGGGGACAACATCTTTTCCTTAAATTTTTCGATGGTAATTTGAAGTTTAGTTGTTTTTACCATTGCAGTGTATTCTTGCAATGCCTCCGAATAATTACCAACCATTTTCAGCGAAAAAACTAAATTAATAAAGAAAAAATAAACAGGGATAACATCGCTTGAAATTTAGCTAATTTTAAAAAAAATTTAAACAACAGTTGTAAACAAGCAAAAATGTAATGCGATCTTTCAGTAGTTAGTATGCCCCCTTCTGCTGGTAATTACGGCTTAACATCTTCTTCGCGTGCTTAGAATACGGTTGTCAATCATTTCTTGGTCCAATATGCTCCACTGCTCTAAAACGCACTAAGAGAGCAGCTCACTTTCCCCAAATGGTTTAATTTGTTAAGTAAGGCTTTCTTTGAGCATGCTTTATCGGATTTAAATCTGGTGACTGAGCTGGCCAATTCATAACTGCAATATTCTCTTTATTTCGATAGTCGCGAATCGACATGGCGGGATTGGGACGGGCGCTATCATGTGTTAAAATAAAATCGTGTCCAATATTATGTGTATATGGAACAACGACAGGATCCTGAATGTTGTTAATGTATCCGTTTGTATTAGAAAAGCCGTTCACCAAAACGCGCTCAGTTCTTCCGCCAAAAAAAAATCCACCAAAAACCATGATTGCGACATCGGTAACTATGGACTTTCTGTGCAGTTTCCAAACGACCATTATTTCCATACCGTCTCCAAACACAAGTTTGTCTTGAATTTGGTTACAAACCAAACCCTGATCCGTCTGTGAATAACACAACACAATTATGGTTTTAGGTAAAATTTCTCTTGGCGGAAGAACTGAGCGCGTTTTGGTGGACGGTGGACAACTGTTGTTTAAATTTTTTTTAAAATTAGCTAAATTTCAAGCGATGTTATCCCTGTTTATTTTTTCTTTATTAATTTAGTTTTTTCGCTGAAAATGGTCGGTAATTATTCGGAGGCATTGCAAGAATACACTGCAATGGTAAAAACAACTAAACTTCAAATCACCATCAAAAAATTTGAGAAAAAGATGTTGTCCCCTAGATTATTTTGATGTGTGTAGTTTGAATACCTGAATTTTATACTTCTTTCTTTATAAAATGTAACAAATCAATAAAATCATATCGTAATTGGTAAAAACTAATGTATGTTCAAAATAACAACAAAAGCCATAATAAAGTAATAAGACTTTTCTGGTAACACATCAATTATTGTTCTTCACGAGGTTCTTCATTTGGGGAATGCCGAATGATAGTAATTCTGCATTGGGGCTCACATTGGAACTCATTTTATTCAAGTATTACAAATTTCTGATGCTGCTCCAAACTAAAGATCCTTAATAAAAAGATACGCCGATACTAGGCAGCTTTTGATTGGTTGACACCTTTTGCCCACATTACAGTATGATCCTAAATTTTTATATTATGTCAAATTGAATAAGAAAAGTCAAGATTTATTTTTTAAATATTCATTTGAATTTTTATGTATTTAAACCTCAGAGCATACATTGTATAGAGTAACATAGGGCTATATAAATTGGCCTACTAGATTGTGTTGAAATTTCATTTACAGGTAGCACCCGGAAACTAGTTCTAGAGCAAGTCCAACAACTTAAAAAGTCAAACCCAAAAAAATTACTAGACTGACTAACTATCATGGCTGTCACTTGTTTGTCACATCAAAATTTAAATGTGACAGTTCTGTTTAAGATTTTTTAAAAAATCTCTTAAATTTATTACAGAAAAACGTATTGTTAACCACATTTTACCTGGTACTATTTGGTAAGTACTTTTATTATATTTTGTAAATGTAGGGTTATGCTTTTATGGCTATACGACTGCAATTTTGTCCAGCTCTTTACTTTTAATTTATTTTAGAATCTTGGTATTACGACAGCATGAGAATTATTGGCGAAAGAATTTAAATACGTTAAAACAATGCATCAACTGTCGTATGTAGCGGAATCATACTCGACATGTTTCTTGTAAGATTCAAAAATCAAAAGTAAGTACCAGAATTTGAACCACTGCAGGCTGTTGTTAGATTTTGAACGTTTTACCTTTAGAATAGGACTCTTTTTTTGTGACATATATTTAGACAAAAAACTTAATAATTTTTTTTTAGACTGAGTAACAATTTAAGGAAGAAAATGCCAAAATGCGCGAAGAAATAATAGTCTGCGCCTCTAATTCTACTCAAAAGGAAAGCCAAGAGATAGTTTTAAAGATTTTCATTTTCCGGAAGTAAGAATTCCCAAATAGAAAATTTTCAATGCATCATCGTTAGATTGTGGCAAACTTTGTTTTGTCTTCACAATAAGAATTTGTTATTTATATTTATTGTGATTGCATTTAAAAGAAGTTAAACTGCTATACATCCTTTTTTATTATTATTAAAATAAACATTTTTAAATTTAAAGCAATGTTTTTTTTTATGATTTGATTTGTTTTTATCACAAAAACTGTAAAAACTTTATTATTTTTTATATGCTAATAGACCAATTTTTTTAAATAAATAATACAAGAACTACATTTTCTTAAATTTTATTTACATATCTACGTACAACAAACATCCAAACTATTGTTAGTGAATACCTTTTGTTTGTACATTATCCGTATATACCAAAAGATATAATTTTTAACAAAAAAGATTGATTTTCACCGAAGCATCTTTATTTTGTTTGATCATTCTTCACTTCATCTTCATTTTTTTTCAACACAAAAAGAGCCGCACTGGAAATTACGACCCTTACTCAAGAAAGATGGTGTAGCTGCGTATTGGAGTATAACTAAAAAGAAGTGTTTTTCAGTTAAAATGTTAATAATAAAATGGAATTTAAACTAACCTTTTAGTATAAGATAACATGCTAACGTTAATTTTCCTTGATTTTACAAGGCATCAAACTTTATCTGTTCTTTTTCACAGGATTTTTCGAGAAAATTTGTAAATAATAGGTTATGTTGCATTTGTAGACTTCAAAAGCAATGGGGCAAAAGGTCTTGTTTCGTAAAGTCAAGGTACATGTGCATGATAAAATAAAGCAATTACTTGCTGCCGATTTTTGGTTGTTGGAACGTTCTCAGTTTTTCATTCATTTTTTGAAGTCAAACTTGCTTCTAAAACAAAGAAGTTTGCAAAAATAATACGTATTTTAGTAAAAATCTCACCTATCCCTGTTCTTAGCTTGAATTATTTTAAAGTTAATGCCTATATTTAGGTACAGCTGACTCTGGGATTAGGATTTTTTCCTTTAAGAAAGACATTCATTGTACTATTTTGTACTTACATTAAAACTGTATAAAACTAAAATAATTCTACTTACTTGAACGTTGAAAAGTGATGTGTTGATTTAAAATATGGTATGGAATTTGGCTGCCCCAAAATATTCATTATTTGACAAAGTTTGAATAAGGCGATGAAGATTGAAGGTAGTTTTCGGTTTTAGCTTTTTTTAGCGGATTGACTCGATTGAGAGTTAGTTTTGTTTGGCCTTAAAACTTTACGTCGCACTTGCGCACACGCGGCATAACTGTACGAGCTCTTTTTGAAATTAATATTATTACATGGCAGAAACTTATTTCTGTTATAACCTGACATTTATTAATTTTGACAATTTCTGATAAAAGGAATAGTTCTTGTTGACATGTTGGCAACAATCATAGATTGTCTTCTGATTGGCCAATTCGATATTCTTGTTTCCGGGTCGCTATCTGATTCTATGATCGTTTTTGATCACATGGCTGAGAGGCTCTATGATTATCTATATCTATATTAAATCTGTGATTTAAACCTATTTACCAGGTTAGGTAAGCAAAATGTTTTCGTTATTAATGTTTATACCTAAAACAACAACATATAACCGCAAATAAATCCACCTAACTTAATTTTTTTATTTGCATGGGATGGTTGGATGCGGAGTTTTTAATTGTATAAATTCTTCTCAAAAGGGATACAAAATGTACGCCATTCCGAAAAAAATCATTAGTCGCAATAATTGGTTATATATGATGGGCAGACAAAATGCGAAAAACTTAAATTTAAAATTTTGTGAGACATTTTTATTGCTTCAAGATTTTTGTTTAATATGCGCATTTAAAATACTTACTAGGTCATTGTTTCAGGTTCATTTTAAGAGAAGAACCCAACAAGTATATGGTCCTAATGTCCACAGCTGTACCTACCAATTATATCCCCTCGTGTTCTCCTGTTACTCCTATTTTTATCTACACTCTGCTGCCCTACATCCACTTTTATCCCAATAATTTTTTTTTCTATTTCTACTTCTACCCTGCTTAGTAGCGTAATCAAAGAGAGAGGGCAACTGCCTCCCCTTGGCAAGCAAAAAAAAATTTGCCTGCGGCACACATAGGGTACCCCTGCAATGCTTTAGCAGAACATTTGTCCCGGTTATAGCAAATTCCTGGCTGCGTCACTGACTCTGATTTTCTATCTATATGTTTAGTCCAATCTGTTCTCTTGTTCTTTTACAAAAGAAGCATTGAAAGCAAAAGGCTGGTATGAATATACACCGAACATTAATTTTTCATAACCGTCACTATTTCCTCCCAACGCTGCAACCCCAAACATTACTGCATCTAAGCTGATGACGAGATCGGTACCCGGATTCCGAGGTCGCAATGCGGATACCTTTGTTGCTAATCGGGGAGCGGCGGTTCTTAGAGGTGTAGCCGGAAAGCGGGAAGAATTTCTTTTTATCCCTGATACTAAAAAGAAACTAAACAAAAAACATATTCAATCACTCCCGAACGGACCAACCTCAAACATCACTATAACGATAGCGAGATCGATGCCCGGATCCCGACTTTGGTCGCGGCGAGCATCTTTGTCGCTGTTGGAGGGCTGGGGTGCTTGGAGGTGACGCCAAAAAAGGGGTGGCACTGTTTAAATTAAAATTCAAAGAATTATTATATTAATGTTTTCTTTTACCAGTTGATCTATTGATAAATTGCATTTTTTAGTGTTTTATTGTATTTACTTTCATTGCTAGTTATAATTTTAATAACTTCCAGGAATTACTTTATTCATACTATGCATTTTAAAGGTTTCTTTCATTTTTTAAATATACTTTTTACCATTAATGTGTTAATTAATTAAATAATAAAATTAAAGAGATTTGTAGACCATACTGTAATTTGGGCAAAAGTTCTATGACTTTTTTATGGTATTCATAGAATAAGATCGTTTTAGCGCTACTTTGTATTTAGGTACTTTACTCCAAACTAAACACCTTTACCATTTGGATCAAATCGGCTCTATTCTCACAGGAACTTTATTGCGGCACTTAATGCTGTGGATTCGTATTACCATATTTCTTGTTAGTAAAAGCGAATCATTTAAAAAAACTTGAATTAAAAATTGACGCAAACAATAAATTAATGAGACTTCTCACTGATAAATAAAATTTATGCTCAATTTCGCATAGTTACGAGCATGGCAACTTTAATCAAAATCAAAAGGTAAGACAAGGTTGCCGCATAGATTTTGGGGTAATATTCTTAAAATTAAAATTCATTTTTTATGGGAAATAAACATCCTTTTTACCGAAATTTCGCAATAAATAATTAGTTTTAGTCCCTGTCTATTAATAATTAAGTAAATTATGTTTTATTATTAATTAAGAAAGTCGCTATAAGGGTGCAAAGTTTGTACCTTTGAAGCCCCATATCTTTGGAATGGGCCCGCACAAAAAATTTTCGTTACTGATTTTGTAAATCGTTTGTGTTCCTCTACCGTGGGCGCCCGTTTTGAGACACCCTGTATATTAAAAAATTAAGTTCATAAAATATTGTATTTATGAATATAACACTCGTTTATTTATTTTCGTAACTCCATCCAAAATATATTTGTATTCTACATTAATATACGTTAAAGCAACAATACCTAACACGAATGACTATAAAACTATATTAATATATATTAAAAAATTAAGTTAATAAAAATATTATATTTAAGAATATCTTAACAGTCGTTTATTTATTTTCGTAACTCCATCCAAAATATATTTGTACTCTGCATTAATATACGTTAAAGCGACAGTACCTAACACGAATGACTATACAACTATATTAATATACAGGGTGTGCACAAAGTTTGGAATATCGCTCCTAATTTCGTAAATACTTATCCTAGAAGGTTGATTTTTTCGAAGTCGATTTCTATTTTTTCAATGCGCATCTTTTCAACCTATATTAAAATACAGGGTGTTATTTTGTAGACTTTACTAGCGTTTTGCTCAGCTGTATGCAATTCGATTTTCATGAAAATTTCTGGAGTGACTATTTAAGAACTGTGATTGCGACTGGTAATTACAAAATTTCAATTGGTTTATTAGTTTTGCAGAAAACGACAGTCATTAGCATTTTTTTACATTTTTTATGTAATGTTTATTTTTTTTCAAAAAATCTTTATTATTTTACATTTACATCAGTTTTTACATATTAATTAAGAATCTCCGTTGTTTTATAATAAATTCATAAAGTTTTTTAAAATACCTGGCTGAAATGAATTTTTTTTTATTTAGGCAGGCGTTGAATTTGTTTTGCTCTTATGACACTAATTTTTTTGACGTTATTAACAATAAATCACGATTGTCATTATTGTCAACACAATAAGAACACAGAAAAGTTTTAAATCTCTAGCTCACTTACATAAGATAATTAATAAAAAAAGACTAAATCAGCCGACTATGTTAGAAAAACTTATTAAATTAATTAAATCAATTATAAAGCAATGGTAAGGTTTATTAGAAATGTAAAAAATGATGTGTACGTAAAATAATCCAGATTTTCTGAAAAAAAATAATTATTAACATAAAAATCGATGAGTATGATAGTTACTGTCATTTTATGCAAAACCATTAGAGCAATTAAAATATTGTATTTACCAGTCACAAGCCTAATTGTTAAATGGTCACTCCAGAAATTTTCATGGAAATCGAATTGCACATAGCTGAGAAAAACGCTAGTAAAGTCTACAAAATAACACCCTGTATACAGGATGTCCTAGTTTCTTAGAAGACCGGACAACTTTCTTATTTTAAATGGAACACCCTATTTTTTATTTTTTTTATGAATCTAAATGTCATTTGCAGTTCAGCGATATGTCGCCTGCTACCCTTAAGTTACTAAATGTTACCCCTTTTAACAGAATTAGTTTCTGTGTTAATAAGTTTGGAATATCGCCTGTAAAATCGTAAATACTTTTCGTAGAAGGATATAGAAAAAAATAGAAATCGACCTCGAAAAAATCAACCTTCTAGAAAAAGTATTTATGAAATTAGAAGCGATATTCCAAACTTTTTGCACACCCTGTATATTAAAAAATTAAGTTGATAAAAATATTATATTTATGAATATCTTAACAGTCGTTTTATTATTATTTATTTTCGTAACTCCATCCAAAATATATTTGTACTCTTCGCATTAATATACGTTAAAGCGACATTACCTAACACGAATGACTATATAATTATATTAAAAAATTAAGTTGATTATTTTCTTCCAGTCATCTCCTGCTATCTGAGCTCGCATTTCCTGCGATTTAGCCTGATAACACCACGTTGCTATGACTCCGTGGTGTTATCGCAGCGATAACACCACGTTGCTATGACTACGTGGTGTTATCACTTAGGCATGGCTAAGCGTTCTTTTTTTCAAAACACTTAACTATGTCTTCCACTGCAAGACTACCTCTGGTATTCCTTATCCCAAATAAATATGTGTTGAATCTTCTATATTAACCTAAATTTTGGATAATGTTTTGGGGGAGTTGTAACTTTAAAAGTTTTATTATCACAGTGTGATCTGTGCAATAACAATCCTCTTCCTAGTTTTGAGACCCTCATTTAAAAACATCTATCGTATTTTTAGCTGTCCGATAAATCGAAGAGTCGACTTTGGTTTCTCAAACTTCTACTTCGTCGAATCAATTAAGATTAACCAATCTCCTTGCGTTTGCAATTAGTACGGGTAACATTTTCTGCTGCTAAGATTTCAGCATCACTATAGCTGTAAATTATCTAACACCACGAACGGTTGAAAATAAACTAACATTCGAATAGAAACCTTCTGCTTAAATCCAAAAATAAGGGTAGAAGTGAAACTACCTACGGCACTGATTATTAACCCTAATTAATTCTAACAAAAAAACATATGTACCTACTCTATCCAGATAAATACCTGAAAATTATTTACCCAACAATTATTTTTTGCCTTCGTAGACCGTAGAAGTAATGCCTCTTTAATTACGCCTACTTTGCTAATTATCTATAAAGAATTATTTTCCATTTTGTCATTCAATGTAGTTGGTCCACATGCTTTTTTTACAATAGCTAATAATAAATAATTAGCAAATAAAAAAAACATTTTAAATACTTTACTGGATTTATTTCTGCAAATTTATTACGTTTTTGAAAGATTGTTGAATAATTAGGTACATTTAAATGTTTAAAATTAGTTTTAGATCAAATATAACAAAGTATAGTTCAAATGATATCAAATGCCGAGAATTGCCGACGACAATAGTAATATCATAAGAGTATCGTTTGAGACGACAATAGTAGGAAAGTATCAAAAGTATGATCGTATCAGGCAGAATATCGTATCGTGCCTTCGGAATCCCACTGATCGACCGACAACTTATGTCAAAAACGTCAATTTATAATATTTGGGGGCTGCAAAATATTTGAATTTACCGCGAGAATTGTGAACATCCGCAGCGTAAGCGTAGCGGTTCTCCGTGATGCACGTTACTTGCAATGCGCCGCACGCCGGGCAGGCACCAACACACCGCCAGAAGTGAACGTGTATTTTCTTGGTTTTAATTTAAATATTTAAAATTTAAAAACCATTAAAATCAAGAAAAAAAAACCTGGACATCAGCATAATAGTATATTAAAACATTGAGTTTTATAAGTAACGTTTTTTAGCACGCGTCCAGGATTGGAAAAAGAGCCGCGCAGCGGCGAGTTTTCCAATGGACAAGTGATAAAAAACGCCTTATAAAACGAGTTTTTTATACTATTTTTTATATTTGCATCATTTAATTCATTAAAAAGCATTTTTAATTTGAATTAAAAACTTAAGATAAAATTTTGTTTTTATGACCAACCTTATAGCATAACATTGACATTTTGAAGTAAAAAATAAATTACAGTTAGACATATTGAATAATGACATTTGTAAACTTTACTCATTTAATACTTAATGAATAGGAGTTTTTAAGAAAATGTAACCATTGATATCGTTTCTCCAATTCTTCTAGTTATTCCCTCTACAAAAAAACAATGTCCCCCGATTGATTATAATAGTAAAATTTGTAAATAAAAAGTACATTGCAAGAAAAGAATTCATCTTTTTGCATCAGGAAAACCAACCAATAAAATAAAATTTTGGGTTTAATAATGAAGCAATTCAGAAACTATAAAAAACCAAATTTCGGGTTTCATAATGTGCATATTATAGAACGCAAATATAAAAACAATATTTTTTTTAGATTGTATTAGTGGAAGCATAGACAAATTATTAACTTAGACTACCAATGACGGCCTTTTTCATGAATCGCGGTATTTCAGATATAAAGGCCCCAATTTTAAATACCAAAATACCCAAGTAATTATGTTTAAACAAGTACAAAATAAAGAAGCATCTTTTAACAATTTTGTTTGTGTGCCATACAATAACTTAATTTGTATAGTTGGAATAAAAAATAGTATATTAAAACATAGAGTTTTATAAGGAACGTTTTTTAGCACGCGTCCAGGTTTGGAAAAAGAGCCGCGCAGCGGCGAGTTTTCCAATGGACAAGTGATAAAAAACGCCTTATAAAACGAGTTTTTTATACTATTTTTTATATTTGCTTCATTTAATTAATTAAAAAACATTTTTAATTTGAATTAAAAATTTAAGATGAAATTTTGTTTTTATGACCAACCTTATAGCATAAAATTGACATTTTGAAGTAAAAAATAAATTAAAGTTAGACATATTGAATAATGACATTTGTAAACTTTACTCATTTAATACTGAATGAATAGGCGTTTTTGAGAAAATGTAACCATTGATATCGTTTCTCCAATTCTTCTAGTTATTTCCTCTACAAAAAAAGTCTGTCCCCCGATTGATTATAATAGTAAAATTTGTAAATAAAAAGTACCTTGCAAGAAAAGAATTCTTTTTTTTGCATCAGGAAAACCAACCAATAAAATAAAATTTTGGGTTTAATAATGAAGCAATTCAGAAACTTTAAAAAACCAAATTTCGGTAAAGTAGTATATCTTTAATAACTATAAAGGGTGTTTTTTGTAAATTGTAATTTAAAAAAAATTCTGAAAAGTCAAAAAAATGTCAAACTTTGGAAGCAAAAAAATAATACAAAAGACTAGCGCGAGTACTGCGAATATGGCATACTATCATCCGTTTATCATTCTAAAGTATGTTTGTTACATTTTCAAGTTGAAAACATTGTTTTGCAAAAATGCGGAGTAACAACGGAGATCATGTTTTGTATGTTTGCAAAAAAATACCCAACTTTGGAAGCAAAAAAAATATACGAAATGTTTAAATCAAGTAATGCGAATACCTTCTCAGAGAATGTGCATTATTCCCAGGTATGTTTGTTCCATTTTTATGTTGAAATACATTGCCATGCAGAAATGGTGTTGGAATAACTTTTGTATGTTTTGTATGTTTGTAAAAATAAACTAAATTTTGTTCAACTTTGGAAGCAAAAAAAATATACCAAATGTTTAAAGCAAGTAATGCGAATACCTTCTCAGAGAATGTGCATTATTCCCAGGTATGTTTGTTCCATTTTTAGGTTGAAATACATTGCCATGTAGAAATGGTGTTGGAATAACTTTTGTATGTTTTTACCAATTTTCACATGTTGGCAACCGCGTAATTCGTAATGCTACCTTAAAGACCGATGTCGTAAGCATAGAAACAAAATAAATTTGTCTTTTTCTGTGAAATATGTAATGTTGGCTGCCTAAATTTCAGGAAAAACAGCACTTTTTAAATTATGAGTTTAAAGAATATGAGAAAGAATTTGGAGCAACAAATGTTATAATTAGTAAGAAAATATAGATTAAAGAATGGGGTAAGCTATTTTTAAATTACATCACAATGCATTATCATAAAAATTTAAGCAAATTAAAAAGCACTACTTTTGTGCATATCAAGACAACTTTTCATTGCTTGTTTTTAGTAATTTAGAAATAGATTTAGGAAACGAAACTTACTTATCTGATTCTTCATTTTATAAATAAATAAATAAATAAATAAATAAAGATTTATTGAAACAAAGTATAAAATAACATAAATTCTACAAAATAAAACAAAAATATAAATGTTTCAACTGGTGCGGAGTTTGATTTTTTAGATCATATTCTCATCCGCACCGGTAATTATTAAAAGTAAAGATAAAGAAAAAATAGTGATTGAAGGCAACTTAAGAATACTAAATAAAAGAAGAGTTAATACAAGATTAATAATAAACAATAAAAACTGATAAAACTAATGAAAACTAAGTAATAATATGTTCTAAATGTTTAAGCTTTAAAGGCATGTTAAAAGCTCTTTTTTAAGGTTAGACTTTAATGTATTAAGAGATTGTTCCTTAGTAAATAGAGCTGCGAATTTATTTAAATAAAAGGGTGCCAAATAACTGAAACAACATTTAAACTTTTCGGTCGCGTGTTTAGGTACATGGTAAGCATTTTCTATGTTTCGAAGATTAACACTATGTAAGTTATGCACGGTTTACACAACTTCTTTACCCCAACTTCTTTCCCTTTTACCTCATAGTCTTCTAAGATAAATATGTGTAAATATCATTTAGCGTTCAAACAGAAAATCTTTACCTCCGTCTCTCATAGTCTTTACCTCAACTATTTTATCTTTTATGGTTAGGTTACAGACTAAAAGGTAAGATTTCTTTGCAGTAACATTTGAACTACGCAATCAACATTTAAACTACGTATTTAACATTTGAACTACCTGGGCTAATAAAATATGTTATTCTAACGGGAACAACGTTATTACAGGTCGACGCATTTTACACCTTGACCTCCATTTACCCCGCAGTATTTTTTTGACGTTTTAGACAATAGTTTTCTGACGTCTGACGGATACTAAACAATATGCAAACAATCTAAAAAGAACCGCGAGGTAGATGCAGGTGTAAAATGCGCGGGCCTGCATAAAGTTGGCCATGTATCCTAACCTTAAAAATGTCAAAATAAGCAAACTGCTTAATTCTGTTATAAGTTTTTGTAATAAAAATGGGTAAAATAGTGATTATAGGTTAATTTTAAACAAAAAATTATGTGAGGAGTGAAAACATATTACTAGAAAGGTTATGTATCTTGTTCCAAACTAGAGGTAAGAGCTAAAGTTGTATAAACCATAATTTTCAATTAGGTGAACTCGGAGGTAAAGACTATGAGGTAAAGGGGAAAGAAGTTGGACTAAAGAAGTTGTATAAACTCTCCATTAGATCTTTTGATTATAGTTTGTAACAAATAGAGTGGAATTTTTTTTTGCAAAACATTAAAAATTAAACAGCAAAAAGCAAGAATAAACTTCTGTTCCATTTTGAGCAAATTGTTTTTGATGTAAACAGGAGTAACAAAGTCTCTCCTGTTTACATCAAAAGCGAACCGCAAGCAACAATTTTGGATCATCTGAAGTTTACCCTTGTACTCCTGCGTTAAATAAGCATAGTATAATGGCAAGCAGTAGTTAAAATTACTCAAGATTAATGCATTTACGAGATACCATTTAGTTTTCGGACTTAAAATGTGTTTAAAACTATACAAGGACTTAAATTTATAAAAACATATGCTGCACTTTTTTATAACATGAGACTGGAAACTTAGATTGGAGTCTATTAAAACTCCCAGATTTTTAACGCACTTCGTCATTTCTAGTGCTTGATCATTGACACTGATCTTAACATTAAGCGCTTTTAATGCTTTCTCGCACTTTGCCACTGTACCGACGCACATAACAACAGACTTTGAGGGATTAATTAGTAATCCGTTATCGCACGACCACTTGAATACATTGGCGAGATTGGTGTTAAGAAGGTTAGCTGCTGCATTAATACTGTCTGGTGGCGAAGAGACGTAGAGCTGTGTGTCATCTGCATACTGATGAAAGTTGCACGTATTTGTGAGGCACTCAGGTAAATCATGGACGAAGATGCTGAACAGGACTGGTCCAAGCAGACTGCCTTGTGGCACGCCGAAGAGAGAGGGTAGTATTGATGAAGTTTTTTGGTTTAACTTCACCGTTTGTTGACGAAAAGACACATAACTTCTTAACCAGCTCATTATGAAAGGCCCACAACCCACAATTTTATTTATAATAATTATTGAGTGCAAGAAATACGTTTCTTCTTGAACTTTACTCAAAACCTATAATTTAGTCCTTCCTGGTACAAAATGGAGAAAAATATCAAAATTTGACAACTAAAATAGTATATTAAAACATAGAGTTTTATAAGGAACGTTTTTTAGCACGCGTCCAGGTTTGGAAAAAGAGCCGCGCAGCGGCGAGTTTTCCAATGGACAAGTGATAAAAAACGCCTTATAAAACGAGTATTTTATACTATTTTTTATATTTGCTTCATTTAATTCATTAAAAAGCATTTTTAATTTGAATTAAAAACTTAAGATGAAATTTTCTTTTTTTATGACCAACCTTATAGCATAACATTGACATTTTGAAGTAAAAAATAAATTAAAGTTAGACATATTGAATAATGACATTTGTAAACTTTACTCATTAAATACTGAATAAATAGGCGTTTTTGAGAAAATGTAACCATTGATATCGTTTCTCCAATTCTTCTAGTTATTCCCTCTACAAGAAAACTATGTCCCTCGATTGATTATAATAGTAAAATTTTTAAATAAAAAGTACCTTGCAAGAAAAGAATTCATCTTTTTGCATCAGGAAAACCAACCAATAAAATAAAATTTTGGGTTTAATAATGAAGCAATTCAGAAACTTTAAAAAACCAAATTTCGGGTTTCATAATGTGCATATTATAGAACGCAAATATAAAAAAGTTATTCTGTTATACCACTACCATCTAGTCTAGATGGTAGTGGTTATACCGGCATTTTAAAAAAAGTGATGGTTGACAAGTAACATTGTCAGATTTTAATGAATTTTTAGAAACTCATATAAATTTAAATATTTGCAGCTGCAAATTTCATAATAATTAAAACTTTTATAACTAAGATGATTGAGATGGTCATTTAATATTTATCTATTTGTAGTAGGTAAGTACTCGCTCGTAAAATTCTTCATAAATCATTCCTTTTTTCCTGTTTTAGTTAAACAAGAATTGAAAGGAAAACCTTAAGACTTGGAATTATCATAGTCAAAAGATAAAAGCATATGCCAATAAAGAGTTACTTAAGAGGTATTTTTGACGAAGGAGAGCAATTACCTCAAACCTCATTATCAATTTTTTAAAGCCTAAATGAAGCTAAGACTGACAACGTTTGTGCAAGCTACGCTGTGCTAATTGTTTGCTTGTTCACACTGTGGTGCTTGTGTAATGTATAAATAATTACAAATACAAACCAAAAATCCATACAGTAATTCCACGATTAAACAAGTTATTTAGAAGAATTTCACAAAGACACTAAGACACAGTTTATTTCGGTTTAACAGAACTTTGCTCATATACAAGAAAGACAAGAAACATCTAAAGCAAAACAAGAAATAGGTATCATTTTTGCAGATAATTATTATTTTATTATTAATTTAACTTTTTAGGTTAATTTTTATCTTCATTTCAGAATTCAGATTTTTACCTTTCGTTGTACGTACCGAAATTATCCGACTGCATTGAATTGACTATGCGCACGGTGGTTGCGCATTTATAAGGACTCTTACTGTCCAATCAGAGCGGAGTCTGACGAGAATAAAAGCCAATTAGATCAGCACAATAACACATGCTTTGTTTAAAATTACCCGCGGATATTATGATGGCATAAAAAATATCTCTTATGTTCGATGGAGTCCAGTCTACAGTCCAATATACTAATTTATCGTTACATCTAGGGCGGGCATTAGTTGGCATTTCCTCATTAAATTAAAATGAACAATATATTTTAAATACATTGTATGATTTTATTTAAAAGAAACTAATTTAAACCAAAAAAATTATTCTTTTTTCAAAAACCAATTTTTTTTCTAAAACTATAAACCGAATTTTTATAGATATTTTATAAAACGTTAAGAAAATAATATACTATTTATTTTATTAACTTCTTGGTAGGTACATGCATAAAAAAGTAACAAAAACAGAAACGGCCGTTATAGAAATTTTGTGTATGATCCTGTATATGACCTACATAATTTGACATCGACATAACCCCAAAATTAAAAAAGTGGTGCCATCTTGTATGATTTGTTCAAAGTTTTTTAGCCTAAGTTCTAAAAAGTATCACCAGGGGATTTTCATTACATCGGTCTTTAAAGGTAGGGCACTTAAAATCTAAATACTACGTATTTATGGGTAGAGCGGAAACCGTATCCAAGCATTTTGCTGGTCAATTTGTGCAAAACGTCAAATGAAAGAATTTAATGTTTATAATTTTTTAGGTTATGAATTATGTCAATTTGATTACAGAGCTAGAGACAAGTTAATACTCATGTCACTAGTCTACTAGTTTCTAGTTAAAGAATAAATGATATTTTAAATTTCTGTGTTTCTGACATAATAATCTAAAAACTTCACATGCGTCAAATTTTGAAAAATACAGCAAATTATATTTGAAAAAACTCTATAAAATGTAATAAATAATAATAAAATAATTAATTATTTATTGGTGAAGAAAATGATACAAATATAACATACGACCGAAGTTTTTCAGACTTAAAATGTAATAAAATATTCAGAATTTAAGTTTGGTGCAATGAAAATGTAATTTTAAAAATGTTTACTCACGTAAATTTGTGGCCAATAGATTAAAAACGTATGTATTTTAAAGAAAAACATATTATTGCTTGATCTTGTATAGTCAGATTAATTATTTGAAATTTTGGATAGACAAATTGTTTCTTAAATTGCATTTTACCACAATGTTAAAATATTAAAAAAAAAACGTTATTTCCAAATTTTCATGTTTCAGACTTCAGTATTCTATCTTGCTTTTATTTCCAAACATCCAAAGCACTATCTTCTTTAAAAATATTTTATTTTATATAAATATTAAGATACCGTAAAATGGGGCGAAAATTCTAATCAAGAAGTTCTTTTGTCAACAGTATCTACATGCATTTGATAATAAAATATATACCAAAAGGTGTTTAGAGTAAAATGTTCCTTTAAACTACGATTAATCGAAAAAAATAACACATTTTTTGGAACCATTTTCGACATTTTTACTAAAAGTGAAGTTTTATAAGTTTTAGGTTCAAATATGACTTTTTGCACAAATTGACCAGCAATTTAGTCATTTGTTTCATTACCCGTGTCCGCCATACCTATAGAAACGAAGTTTCTAGCAAATGTAGTTGCCTTATTTAAAGGGGTATAAGCAATCGGCTTATTTTATTATTAAAATCTAGTAATCTTTGGAAAGAAATGATAAAAATAGTCATGGAAACGAATAATTAATTAATAATTAGAATAATTTAAAGAAAGAAGAGAATTAAAAAAATAAGAATTATGATGACGTGTATCCGAAGACTGTTGGCAAAATTAAATGTTCTTGTTAATATTTAAATAGTGTTTGATTCCTGAGAAATAAATATTCCTTTTTAAACTAGAAATTATGTATAATTTCTAACATCAGAAGTGGGATTCAACCCTCGTGCTAGACGGAATTTTTGTGCTGAATATTTTGAAGTTTGAAACCTTTTGGAATAAATCCTGAACCGACCTGACCCTGAGCTTGAATGAGTCCTGACAATTTTTGGTGAATTATTTTTGAAAAATGAGAAGTTTCTGACATGCTTGACATTGAACCATTTGTGGAACTGATCTTGAGTATTGAGTTGGATTATAAGGGATCTTAAAGAGGAGTTTGAACTGCAAGGGTAACGATGTTGGAAAGTTTTGTGACATAATTTTGACTTTGGTTGAAGTTTGAGTAAGAACAGATAAACAATTAGTTTCTATGATTATTTTTGGCATACGTAAATCTGACAGTTTTGATAAAGTCAAAAAGAAAATGTCACTGATTTTAGTTTTATATAAAACGATGAAGCGTTTTTAAATCTTTTTAAAGAAAAGCCATTACAGTTACAACATTTTAAGTTTTTAATTTAAAAGTGCAATAATAACATTTTTAGTTTTAGTGTTTTAATATTATTTTCAGAACCTGATTGCTGATTGTGATTGATACGAAAGAAAATGCTTTATGCGAATATCCATGCAGAGTTCATATTTTCTGAATGCATTTGATTTAAATACCTGAAGAAGAAAAAGCTTATTTGGGATTAATTTATTTTATTTTTTTTTTAATTAACTAGCGTTGTGAAAGTTACCTGTTATGAAAAATCAAAAGATGATATTTATTTCTTTTTTGTATTGTGTTATAGTGCACCAACAATGTTAAGAGGAAGTCAATTTTTAGTTTGATACTACAGAGAATGTTATTTTTGATCTGTTCAATAATTTTATTAATGTAAATTTCGTTGTTAATATTTTTATTTGTATTAAAAAAAAAAAAGGTTACGTTACATCTGCAGCTTTAGGTGGGCAGTGCTGAAATTATTCTAGCGTACTGTTAGCATGCCGTGATCTGGAAAGTGGTAAGAGTATTTTCTTGTTATTCTTTTAACAGTTATCAGTTCAAATTGTTTGTCAATCAAACTTTAGCCTTTATTAATTAGTACCTAGCTTGGCTAATATTTCTGTTGTCAACTCATTTATTTTATTTTTTTGTTTTAACTTTTATTTTTTTTTCTAAACTTATTTGGATTCTTAATGCACACATGCGTGTGATATTGTTTTTGAAAATTTTTGGGGATTTTAAGTATTAAGGATGACCGAGCTTGATCAAAGTTAAATAAAAAGTTAAAAATAATTTAACGAAAATAATTTTTATTTTACAGGTGAAAAAAAAAAAAAAAGATGTAGAAAAGAAAAACTACCAAGAAAGAGAGATTTTACACAGTATGTGTAAGACTGGTGTGTTGTATTATGTGATGAAAAATTTGTTGATGTATTTTGATGAAATGAGACGTCTCATGAATGTTGTTGAATTTTGTTTGTTTGATGTTCATTGGAACATGTGAATTTTGTTTTATGTTCATTGGAACATGTGAGTTTTGTTTAATGTTCATTGGAACATGTGAATTTTGTTTAATGTTCAGTGGAACATGTGATGATTTTGAGATAGATATGTGAATTATGTTGATGTTAAGAGAAAGATGAGAAAGATGTTGGTGTTCAAAAGAACATGAGATTCATGTTGATGTTCAAAGGAACATGAGATATTATTATTTTTGTTTACAAAAAAAATGAGAAATTACTTTATTATTTTTTTTTATTTACAGAGGAACATAAGATGTTTTTTTTTTATTTTGTTTATTTTATTTTTTTTTTGTAACGTAAAGTGTTCGCAAGCGGAGCACTATAAATAATTCAGCTGTTTTGTATTTTTATTTTATTTTTATTTTTTATTTTTTTTGTAACGTTAAGTGTTCGCAAGCGGAGCACTATAAATAATTCAGCTGTCTTGTATTTTTATTTTATTTTTATTTTTTATTTTTTTTGTAACGTAAAGTGTTCGCAAGCGGAGCACTATAAATAATTCAGCTGTCTTGTATTTTTTTTGGAAATGAAGAGTGTTCGCAAGCGGAGCACTATAAATAATTCAGCTGTGTTATATTTTTTTGGTAATGAAGAGTGTTCGCAAGCGGAGCACTATAAATAATTCAGCTGTGTTATATTTTTTTGGTAATGAAGAGTGTTCGCAAGCGGAGCACTATAAATAATTCAGCTGTGTTATATTTTTTTGGTAATGAAGAGTGTTCGCAAGCGGAGCACTATAAATAATTCAGCTGTGTTATATTTTTTTGGTAATGAAGAGTGTTCGCAAGCGGAGCACTATAAATAATTCAGCTGTGTTATATTTTTTTGGTAATGAAGAGTGTTCGCAAGCGGAGCACTATAAATAATTCAGCTGTATTGTTTTTTTTTTTGGTAACGTTAAGTGTTCGCAAGCGGAGCACTATAAATAATTCAGCTGTATTGTTTTTTTTTTTGGTAACGTTAAGTGTTCGCAAGCGGAGCACTATAAATAATTCAGCTGTGTTGTTATATTTTTTTTTTGTAAAGTAAAGTGTTTGTAAGCGGGGCACTATAAATATTTCGGCTGTGTTAGTCTTGACACGTTAAATATTTGGAAACTTCTTGGTGTTCATACGCGGTTATACGTTCAAGTCATGAACACCGTAAAATTAAACCAGTATCAGAAATTAACTAATTTTTATTTTTTTTATTGCACGAAACCAAATATTAAGTTGTTATTTAACTAAATTAAGCGATAATTTTTTTTTTTTCTCTTTATTAACTATTATCTTTGTGGACGCTTGAAATTTCAGTCCGACCGTATAAGCGATAGTCATTTTTGATGTTAAGTAACGTTTTTCACGTATCAAACGGTTTGATGTTTGGTTCGTGCCTGCTGTTTTAGAATTTTAAGAAGCTGATGGTTGTTTGATATTATAAAATGTTGAATTGTGATAATGATAATATGAATTTGATAATTAATATGTAATGATTATAATATGAAGTTCCATGGTTGGATCGGGGCGATCCAAGTGCCAGGATTGGCCGTATAAGCGATCGGCTTATTTTATTATTAAAATCTAGTAATCTTTGGAAAGAAATGATAAAAATAGTCATGGAAACGAATAATTAATTAATAATTAGAATAATTTAAAGAAAGAAGAGAATTAAAAAAATAAGAATTATGATGACGTGTATCCGAAGACTGTTGGCAAAATTAAATGTTCTTGTTAATATTTAAATAGTGTTTGATTCCTGAGAAATAAATATTCCTTTTTAAACTAGAAATTATGTATAATTTCTAACAGGGGGATTGCGCAAATCTCCCTCTATTGATTTATTTTTAAAATAAACAAAGAAGCCTCAAACAAATCATAAAAGATGGCACCACAGTTTACTAAAAAAATGAAACTTCTGTCAACTTTTTATTTTTTGGGTTATGACTTTGTCAAAAGACGTCAAAATATATAGGTCATATACAGGGTTGTACACAAAAATTGGTCATGTATTAAATTTTTCTTTTCTACAAGGTATAGGTCAAAAAAGAAAACAACTTTTTTTTAAGGAATTTATTACCTATTCTTCATAAAATTAAGTATTTTACCTATTTGTTGAGTTCCGAAACCAAATTTAAAAAAAAAAACATTTTTAAAATACCTAAAATTGCAAAAAATAGTAATAAAATTTAATTTTGGTTCTTCTGTCCATGCAAATTAAATAATTCTTCCAAAACATGTTGTTGGTAATTTCTCTACAGAAAATAACGTTGGTCACTCAATTTTATTTCTATTTCGGGAAACCGGGGTATCACTGTAAAGTAAAGATGGATAAGGGGTTATTCCAATAACGCAATTTCATTTCTATCTCTAAGTTTATGGGCCACTTACTGTGAAACCCAGGACGTACCAGCATTCTTTGGGGTCCGCCCGTGAGATTCCCATTTTTTCAGTCATTTGGTGGCCTCAACCGATTGGGGGCACTTCCGCGCAGCGCGCCTTGCTGGTAGCGCTGGCTGCGCTGAGGTACGGGGTCGCTGGTGAAACCGGCTTTGGCTGCTGGTGTTGTTGATCTTCGTCTTGTGATCGGGTTTATCCGCTCTGCGCAGTCTGCTCGGTGCGCAACCACTACTTCGGACTAGTAGAGAGGAAGGCGGAAGCATTGAGCAATGGCCGTGTCTTTACCCCAGGGATCTCTATCTCTTATTATAGCGATCTTAGGAGTAATACATCAATAACTATGATTAAAAATATGTAGGATAATGTTTGTGATATATAGAAATGGTACAGGAGTGCAAGAAATAATAAAAATAATAATAATATCTTTATTGACGGCAAAGCCTATTTCATATTATAAACATGATTAAATTAATATCTTATGTGACTAGCAAAATTATTAATAGGTAAAGTACTTAGGTGTAGTTTAAAAGTGGTACAGTTTAGCATAAAAATATCAATGTTATATGTATTTATTACAATTATTGCACATCGCGTTAAAGGAGCATTATAGCTCAGTGGTTAAGGGGAAAAATAAGGCCTCTATCTGCAAATTGTGCTCACGGTATGAAATTTACAAGATATAATCTTCAAAACATTTTAAAAAAATTGGCTCGATGAGACATTTCGAGATTTTGATAGGAGCCCCATCGTGCCCCCTTCTTTTTTTACGGTTACTTTATTTTTTTATACCGTTGTGTTTTAACATTTTTTCATTTGGGTTTCTAAGAAGATCCAGTAACCACTTTGGGTTCGCAATATTTTCAAATGTTTCTATGGGCCCTCCTAGGGTCCATTAGTACACTTTCTTCATGACGCATTTAAAGGGTTAACAGGTTGAATTAAACTTTATAACTTGTAACATGAGCTTTTAAGGACATACTCCTGCGATCTATTCGATGAGACATGTCAAACTTTTTGTCAGAGCCCCCCTGCGCCCCATTTATTGTTATTTATTATTTAACACATCCTGTTGATTTGATTGTCACAAAAATGAATACCTAGGTTCTTTGCATCCCACTTTATGAGTTCAGATGATAAATTAGTTTAAAAAATTGACAGGGGCCCCATTCAGCCCAAAATAAGATTATTTAAGAGATTTTGTTTTGGGGTGTTCCCATTTGCAAAAAGACATGAAATTTGGATAATACAACACCATTAATGTTCTAAAACGATAAACAGGTTTTTTTAATCGAAAATATATTCAGGGGCCCCATTATGCTTTCCTAAGTTTAAAACTTGACATGCGTTTATCTGGTACCTCAAATATAATTTTGGATAAAAACATGAGAAAATGTAAAATTGAACGTGTTCTTCTATTAAATCAATGCCCATCCAACACCTAAAACTGTCAGAATTCCCATAAATAAGGACTGTTCACAATGACGTATATTTCTCAACTCAATAATTTATTCAAAAACAAGCAAAAATAATAATAATAAATGTTCTTTATTAGTTTAAAAGCTTAAACTAAATGGCCATCGACCGAAGTCCTTCAGCCTATACAATTCAAAGTAATGTATTTGATATAAACTTGGATAAATATGTGCAACAAAAAAGATTTAGATTTAATTATTTAGGAGTAAAAAAAAAAGAAAAAAAAATAATAATTATTTGGTTGGTTTGAAAGTTAAAGTTTAATTATTTTCGCGATTAAGGTCTAAAATGGTTTCAATTAAAGTTTTTTCTGGGAATTTATATTTGCTTCTTCTTGTATTTCTTCTTCTAAACAGTGGCATTATTCTTTGGATAACTGGCGTTTTGGTATAACGGAGAAATAGCCGTTCGTGTCGTGTTTGAATGGGACAAATACCGGTTCTTTGTAGTAACATATCGTTTGGTGGGTTAAATAAGGGATTATTTGGGTGCCTTATCTTTGTTAGGTTTCTCAGGGCTGAGGTTTCTCCCACTTGTATCTTTTTCTTGACGTGTTTTTTACAGTTGGCTAATATTGGACAGGCATAGTCTAGTAGTGGTCGACAAATTGACGAATAAATGTACGTAGCTGTTTTGATATTTATGCCCCTTTTTTTGTATTTTAATTTTCTTGGCTCTAGCTTGTATCTTCTTTTTCATTTGTTCACAATGTTGATTAAAGGAAAGTTTGGAGTCCAAAGTGACGCCAAGGTATTTAATTGTTTTTACTGGTTGCAGTTGGGTTCCCATGAGATTGACGGTAGGCGAATAAGACGAACATTGTGGTTGAAAATTATATACTGGGATTTTAACGGGTTTGGCTTAAGTCTCCATTTGCAGAACCATGATTCGATTTGATCTGAGAGGGTTTGTAGGCTGTTCACTGTCATCTGAAGGGTTTTGTGGTGGGATATTAAAGCTGTATCATCAGCGAATTGTAAAATGTAGTTCGATGTTGTGGTATTTTCGTATATATCGTAGCAGAATAAGTTATATAGAAATGGCGAAAGTGGCGAACCTTGAGGCAAGCCTATTTCTGGTGTAAATGGTTCCGAAAATGTTGTATTTATTTTTATTTGCAGGGATCTTTCACGTAGGAATTTGTTAATGATGCGTACTAAGTGGTCTGGTGTGTCTAGTTGTTTCAGCTTAAATATCAGCCCCTATTTACAAGCATTTAAAAGTTGTTATTTTTTTATTTTGGATGCACATGCTTTTCTTATTTTGATTTTTTCTTTCTAAATAGGTATAATTTAATCTATTTTTATCAATTGCACAAGTTTTATCAAGAAATAAAAAATAATTTTTTTTATGAAATTGCGTTGTTTTTTACCTAGACATCTTTGTAAATGGTACTTATTAAGGGGGCTTCTGACAGTTTAAGGTATTAGATGGGCATTGATTTAATAGAAGAACACGTTCAATTTTACATTTTATCATAATTTTATCCAAAATTAAATTTGAGGTACCAGATAAACGCATGTCAAGTTTTAAACTTAGGAAAGCATAATGGGGCCCCTGAATATATTTTCGATTAAAAAAACCTGTTTATCGTTTTAGAACATTAATGGTGTTGTATTATCCAAATTTCATGTCTTTTTGCAAATGGGAACACCCCAAAACAAAATCTCTTAAATAATCTTATTTTGGGCTGAATGGGGCCCCTGTCAATTTTTTAAACTAATTTATCATCTGAACTCATAAAGTGGGATGCAAAGAACCTAGGTATTCATTTTTGTGACAATCAAATCAACAGGATGTGTTAAATAATGAATAACAATAAATGGGGCGCAGGGGGGCTCTGACAAAAAGTTCGACATGTCATCATCGAATAGATCGCAGGAGTATATGTCCTTAAAAGCTCATGTTTCAAGTTATAAAGTTTAATTCAACCTGTTAACCCTTTAAATGCGCCATGAAGAAAGTGTACTAATGGACCCTAGGGGAGCCCATGGAAACATTTGAAAATATTGCGAACCCAAAGTGGTTACTGGATCTTCCTAGAAACCCAAATATAAAGTTTCATGAAAAAATGTTAAAACACAACGGTATAAAAAAATAAAGTAACCGTAAAAAAAGAAGGGGGCACAGCGGGGCTCCTATCAAAATCTCGAAATGTCTCATCGAGCCAATTTTTTTTAATGTCTTGAAGAGTATATGTTGTGAATTTCAGACCGTGAGCACAATTTGCAGATTCTTACCCCTTAACCATTGAGCTATTATAACCGTAATTATTATAGTATATTTTTTATACAAGAAGAAATTTCACCTTTTACCTTGAAAAAAATCTGGTTCCTAATTGGTTGCATGCCCTATAAATGTACACCCAACAAATTCAAAATGGCCGCCACGAAACATGTGTTTTTTTGACTTAAAAAAAAACTTTGGTTATGCTCAACGTCAACTCTCAAACCGTCACTTTAACAATTAAAAACAAAATTTTATAATTTTTTTAAATGCCAGTGTCTTGTCAAAGTTAACATGCCAGATTAAAATTTATTAATAATCTCGTTGTTTTCCCAGATTTTAAGAATATAATGCGAAATTTAACAAAAGTTTCAGTTTCTGGAGTTGTTTTAAATATAAATTGTGCCCTGTTGGACTGTGTTCTATCGCTAAACCTCTTCAAAAGATTGTGTTTTAAAAACCTTAAACGAACTAAGAACAAGGGGACCTACAATCTAGCGTAAATCAAACAACTATACCGAAAAATCATAACAACAACCCCCTGCCAATTTAAATACTGGGTACGGCCTTGGACATCGACAATTCAATTCCTTGTCTAACTAGCTGAGTCGAGGCCGGTAGATCCGACTCTTGAGTTCATTTCTTACGTATAAATTCCTTTTTTTGTTAAAATTATTGCGTTTCCTGATAATAGTGTAGTAGGTCCAAAACATAAAAACAACCTTTTATGTTTTTAAAGACATGTCCAATATTTACATTGCATTTAACAAAAAATAGTTTTTGAATAATAAAAATTATACTTAATTTTTAAACCATAAGACCTTTACATGGCCCTGAACCCGAGTTTTTAATTATGCATTCTTTAAGTTTCACTTGACTAATCGTCAAATTATAAATCGTCTCCTGAAGATGGCCTTCTAGGTTCGAAACATAAGAACAACCTTTTATGTTTTCAAAAACATGTCCAACATTTCCTTGCATTCTCCTATCCTATTGACTTTTCAAACAATATGATCTTGACATGACCTTGAACTCCTGTCTTTTGGTTATCCACCCTCCAAGTTTGAGACCTTTAACTATTGTGGTGTATGAGATAATTGAAGTCAAACTATAAATCGTTCCCTGAAGATGGGTTACTAAGTCCGAAACACAAGAACAACCTTTTGTGTTTTCAAAAACATGTCCAACATTTACCTTGCATTTACTTTTACATAGGTTTTTAAAAATAAAAATGCTATTGACCTTTTAAACAATATGACCTTGACATGACCTTGAACTCTTATCTTTTGGTTATCCATCCTCCAAGTTAGGGACCATTAACTATTGTGGTGTATGAGATAATTAAAGTCAAACTATAAATCGTTCCTTGAAGATGGCTTACTAAGTCCGAAACACGAGAACAACCTTTTGTGTTTTCAAAAGCATGTCCAAAATTTACCTTGCATTTACCTTAACATAGGTTTTTAATAATAAAAATGCTATTGACCTTTCAATCAATATGACCTTGACATGACCTTGAACTCTTGTCTTTTGGTTATCCATCCTCCAAGTTTGAGACCTCTAACTATTAAGGTGTATGAGATAATTGAGGTCAAACTAAATCGTTTCCTGAAGATGGCTTACTAAGTCCGAAACACAAGAGCAACTTCTTGTGTTTTCAAAAATATGTCCAACATTTACCTTACATTTTTCTCAACATAGCTTTTTAATAATAAAAATGCTATTGACCTTTCAATCAATATGACCTTCACATGACCTTGAACTCTTATCTTTTGGTTATCCATCCTCCAAGTTTGAGACCTTTAACTATTATGGTGTATGAGATAATTAAAGTCAAACTATAAATATTTCCCTGAAGATGGCTTACTAAGTCCGAAACACAACAAGCTTTTGTGTTTTCAAAAACATGTCCAACATTTACCTTGCATTTACCTTAACATACATTTTTAATAATAAAAATGCTATTGACCTTCAAAAAGATATGCCCTTGACATGACCTTGAACCCCTGTCTCTTGTGTATCCATCCTCCAAGTTTGAGTCCTCTAACTATTGTAGTATTGGAGCTATGTCAATGCAAACATTGACATTTGAAAACGTCATAGCTCTTTTCCTAGACATAGAATTTTTTTTAAAAAGTTTTAACACAAAGGGCTCTCCGAAAGAATATGTTTAAGCAAAAAAAAATCACAATATTTTGGGCTAGATTTTTTTTTGCATGCAATATCTACTAACCTTGACCAGTGATCAGTATGACCTTGTGGTCATCTTGACCACAAGACTTTGGTATTTACTTATGCCAAGTTTGAACCTTCTACCTAGTACCATAATTGAGTAAATTACGGTTAAAGAAATTTTTTGCTCCGTACATCCATCCATCCATCCATCCTAACATACACCAAAGTGATATTTTTTAATAACAACCCAGTGGATGGTCCGATCGATATGATTCTAGTATCAAAAGATCGGTAATTTTTTGTAGCATCTTTCCAACACCCTTAACATTTACGTATCTTGCTTCGTTTAGGCACAGTTTCAAAAAAACATCGATTTTCAGAAATTGCAATTACAATAGTACATTTCCTTTAGAGAAATGAACTAAAATGTATTTCATTAAATCTTTGTAAGAATTAAACACATTAATTTATTTGGTATCGTATCATACAATATTAGCAATCCAATATGGATGATTTATTAATTAACATCGCAATAACTTACATTATTCGCACGTTATTAGTTTAAAATTACTAGAAACTCTGTTAGCACAATCCTTCTATTTTTTCGTAACGCAACTCCCGAGCCCGGGGTGGGTAACTTTTCTTTTTAGGATATAAGTATATTTCATTACAACTTCGTGGTAGTTCTCAATTTTCCGCATTTTCCATAAAAATGGCATTTCTACTCGCAAATGCAAACATGGCTTTCGGATCCTGAAATTTCGCGTTTTCTTTGTGAAGCTGTTTATTTCCTACTGCAGGTTGATAAGGTCCAGCACAAGCACAGGATAATGATGGGGTGTTTCTTAAAAATACTTATTACCCGATTGTGTATGATTACTTGCAACTTTAATGTTCCACATAAATTTCATCCCCAAATTTGTTTGGATAGCCTCAATGGTTTCTCAGACTGTTGCCAGACGCACAGGGCGCATTAACAACTTGTTTTGCTTTAAAAATAAGCGGCTACCGACAAAATTTTTTAATTTATTTTAAATTTTAGTTTTTTGTGACAAATTAATTTGAAAGTTTCAGTTTTGACAAACGTAAAATTTTTAAGGTTTGTTCGAAAACACAACAAAAAATCGGAAATTTACTGAACGAACCCCTGATAGGCAACCCAAAAAACATGTTTTAAATTTTTATCGTCAAAAAATAACTGCCTAAGGTTAAAGTCGATTGTAAAGTGCTCTAGAATTTCTTTAAATTTATCTAGTTATTTTGGTGCAAAAAACTCCATTTTTGTACCATTAAACGGATTGTAATTAGTTCTTTTACAAGTGCTATTCCTTCAGTTGCAAATCTCCAAGAATTACCCGCTAATTAAACATTTCATCTAATTACTTGTATTCCTCGTTATCTCCAAAGAAGCAGTGGCGTAACACCAAATGGCACCGAAAAAACCAAAATGTGCTGCCTGCAAGAAAATCTTTACTAAAGCACAGTTTAAAATCCAATGTGAGGGTGATTGCAAAAAGTGGTTCTGCCAAAAGTGCACTAGTATGACACTAGATGAGATAAAAGCAGGGACCACATTTACCTGCAGTACTTGTGAATCCAACGATTCAGACGATAAATCGGAGGTGATGTTGGTCCATACCAAAATCACGAACGAAGAAATCTACCAGGAAATCAAAAAAATGCGTCAGTTTGTGGAATTTATGTCGGAAAAATTTGATGAAATGAATGAAGACATAAAAACTCTAAGAGAAGCACTGAAACAAGAAGAAAAACAATCACAGAAGACAAAAACCTATGTAAACAAACTTGAAAATAGGGTCATCGAACTTGAAAATGAAGTAAGAAAAAACAATCTTATGATAATGAATGTTCCTAGCCAGGACAACGAAAACGTTAGCGAAGTAGTTAAATCAATCTTTATTAAGCTGGGATCTGAAAATGAAAAGTACGAGTGCAAACGAGTATCTCAAACCCAAAATGCTCCAATTCGCGTAAGAATGTCCAGTTTTGAATCCAAAGAACGTTTAATGAAGAAAAGAAAAGAGGTTGACTCCCTTAAATCGAGTGATTGTTTGCTACCAGGCCAACACATCCTTTACTTTAATGATGACCTCTCACCAACAACTGCAGCTCTTTTTAAGGAAGTCAGAAAATTTAAAACTGAAAATCATTTTAAGTTTGCTTGGATTTCACACGGAAAGATTTTTCTGAAGAATAATAAGGGGGATCGTGCAATTCTAATCAATTCTGATGAAGACCTTAAGAGCCTGACTCATCGAAGAAGATCTCAAGGACCGCTTAATTAAACTTTTTTCTTATTTGTGCTGTAAACTGGTAATTTATCTTATTCATTTTTTTTTTATGGACTTATTAAATATTGTAGATCAGTTTCATACCGAAACATTTGAGCCTGATACCATTGCGGAAGTAAATAGTCTTGTTTTAGATAGTAGAACTTCACTAAAAGTTTTTCATATTAATATAAGGGGAGTATTAAAGAATTTTGGAGAGTTGGAGGTTCTGATGGACCAATTTAATCATGTTTTCGACGTAATTGTATTAACAGAGACAAGAAGGTTAGATAATCCACAACAGATTTATTTGAACGGGTATGTAGTTTATTATAATTACGGAGAGGTGAGTCAAAATGACGGCGTGATTCTTTTAATTAAATCACAATTGCAACAAAATACGGAAGTCGTTACCCATAACGGTTTCAAATTTTTAAGAACGGAATTAGTTTTGGAAAATGTTAAGTGCGGCATTACCTCAATATATAACCCACCCTCTCATGGAACAAACAATCTTATTAATGTCTTAAATGATTATTTGCCGGTTAAGTGTAAGTTAGATGTTGAGATTATTGTGGGCGATATGAATATTGACATTTTGGGAAATTCTACTTATATTACGGACTACAAAAACCTAATGTGCGCTTTTAATTTTTTTCCTCTTATAACAAAACCCACAAGGGTAACAGAACATTCCTCTACTTGCATTGATCATATTTATTTAAAAGCGTCAAATAAATTTAATTTTATTAATGTTACGCCAATGGTGTTTCAACATTCTTTAACGGATCACTATCCGATTATTTTAAAGGGAGATGTCGTGTGTTTTTTGTGTTGCCTAAATCGCACAAAAAACAGCACTTTCTGTTATGTATAAGAAAGGAATACGAGATACATTTTAAGTTAAAAAGTGTGTTTACTAGAAAGACAAAAGATTAAAGAACACTTCCCGAGTAATTTTAAATACATCATAATACTTTATCATATAAAATTAAAGCAAATAAAACCTACTATTTTTTTGTAAAGTGAAACTACTTTTCATTGCTTATATTTACCAATTTAGAAACAAACTTACGTGAATAAAATATAGCGATAGTGTTCTTCATTTTATTTAGAATTATTATTGACTGCAAGAAATATGTTGCTTTTTGTAATTTACAGATCTTATACAAAACCATTTCACGTGACACAAAATTAAAAAAATAAAATTATATCGAAAATTGACAAATCCAAAAAGAATTCTGCAATAGCGGCATTTTTAAACAACTGCTTGTTGACTTGACAACAATGACACTAATGACAGTGTTTTAAAATTTTTTTCAAAAATTTAAGACGCTTCTTCAAAATATTGCATAATTGTAATATTTTGTACCCAATTTAGTGTGTTTGTGATTGTAAAACGTAACTTTAAATGTAAGTATATAATGTTTTAACAAAAACCTTACTTTTCCTTTATCAACCTAAAAATTATGTTATAGCAACTAGCAAGATTTTGGAATGGCGAAAAGAAAAAGTTCTCAAGAGTATCGCGGGCTCAACAACAAAAATAATAGACGTAGTAAGACTCGAAAGTTATGTTGGAAAAACCGGCAAACTAAGTAAGTTTATTTCGCGGTTTACTAATTTTATTTAAAATTATAAAAAAGTTGTAACCTACCCCAACAAAACAGGATTGTTTTGTTTGTAATCCATATCGAAATACATGAAATATGCAAATAATCCGCCGATGAAATCACCCCAAAATTGACCAGCACAGTGTTTTTACACTTTTTCGTTTTATTTAGAAAGCTGCACTGTTAATAACTCGCGAGCTTAGGATTACAAGGTTCTAACTGACAAAAAAATGCGTAATACCTTGTCTTTACGCCACTTAAATAAAAACAACATTTTTTTTTAATAAACATAACCTCACTAATCACACTGGTACCCCAACTTGATTTGACTTAGGTCACCACACTTCCAAGCCATTTTTTTAAATCATTTTGTAGGTGCCAAGCAGTCCATCAAATATCTACTGTCTTTAGAATCACAAAAAAGTTATTATTTTACCGATTAAATCACTTTGTAATCGACTTTTTCAGTTTTTGTGTGCATGTTGAGGAAAAGAGAAACGCCAAACGCATGCGCGATACTGCGATGCAATCATGACAGTACAGTTCAGTGGCGTAACGCACACGAACTCGCCAAAGAGGCCCCCGAAGGTCTGCAGACCAGGGTTGTACACGAATACAAGTATTCGTATTCGAACACTGTATTCGAATACTTTAACAGTATTCGTTATTCGTATTCGAATACATTTTTTCAAATGATTTTGTATTTGTATTTTTATTCGTAAAAATTTAAGTGATAGTATTCGTATTCGTAAATTTACGAATACTTTTTACGAATACATTTTTATAGTCGAACACAAACGAGTAAGCTCGTTTTGCAATAATTTTAAATTTTGCGCCAAAAATCGTGGGAATTGTATTCGCAATATTGTATTCGTAGTTTTACGAATACGAATACTTTGTATTTGTATTCGTACCCGAATACATGTTGTTTTAAATGTATTTGTATTCGTATTCGTGCTTAACATGTAGCTAAGTATTTGTATTCGTATTCGAATACAAAAAAAAGTATTCGTGTACAACCCTGCTGCAGACTGATGCCCACAAAGATTGTTGTCTAAAACTGTTCTAGTAAATAAATAAAAAAAAATATACTTCCTTTTTTGTTATACAGGGTGTTACCAAATAACTAGGAAAAAATTCAGGGAGTAATTTCTAAACCCATTTTAAGAAAAAAAGTTTATATAAACATGTGTCCGAAAATCCTTCGTTTCTGAGATACAGGGTGTCGAAGTTTCATAAAAAAAATTTTAATCTTAAGATTACTAAAAAGCTAAACCAGATATTTATTTGAAATAATAATGGAAAAAAGAAATCAATTAACCCTTCATTGTTAACTATGTTTTATTCTTATTAACATAAAAAAGCCAAACTTAAAAAAGAAATTTTGTTGCCTTTGGGCAATGAATTTTTTTCTCGAAAACGGTTAGTTTTATGAAAAAAGAACAAGACATTAATTTTAAAGATCATATTCTAGGACTTTTAATTATTTTATGAAAATACCAAAAAAGTAACAGACAAAAAAGTTGGGGGTGAACAACTCCCATGGTACCGCTAAATGTGCCCCTTCCTATTATAATTTTTATTTTTTTTCTGCCGCACTTTATGCCTAATGGTAAGAAAATTACCCGTGCTAAGTTTTAAATAAATATCTGGTTTAGTTTCTTGTTAATCTTCAAAAAAAAGTTTGTTTTTAGAAACTTTGGCACCCTGTATCTCAGAAAAGATGGATTTTCGGACATATGTTTATATGAACTTTTTTACTTAAAATGTGTCCAGGAATTACCCCCTAAATTTTTTCCTAGTTATTTGGTAACACCCTGTATTTCATATTTGAAATAATTTACATACGTGCTAGCGTCTTTTTTTAGGGCAAATATTTTTTTTTACTTTTGACCGTTCCAATTTGTTTTAAAGCAAGGCGTTCAGATTTCGTTTTAAGTTTTAGCGAAATTTAAAATTGTTCATTTCGTTATTCTTTAGGCGCCAAATTCAAAAATGCACTTTAATTACCATCTTTTTTAGTTCTTTTAAATCAATGAATATTTTGTCAAAATATTAAAAATAATAATAGAGAAAATGGCCCCAACAATGAGTATATTGTAAAAAATTGTATACCTGTGATATTTTTTTATGTAAGATTTTATTTCAATACAGCATTTCCAATTTTAGATTTGCCCTTTGCTGAACACGAGGCCGAACATTATGAAGAAGACTCACCGCCTGCGAAACAATAGCCTCTTCGTATAATTAAAGCATCATTAAACTTTGTAATTGTTTAAACAATTTAACTAGAGAAACAAAAAAAATACTGAATAAGGAATACAATTCTTACCATAAATAAATAAGTATAATAATCTGCTGTGCTGCTTTTTTGCTAGTTTTTAAATTTAAACATGTCTGTTCTATGATTATTTTTTTTTAAATCTACCTATTTGGAAAAACTTATAGCTATTAAGGAACTAGAATGGGTAGAAGTCGAAATGCGTAGATGTTACTCTTCGCAAATGAGTCGTTCGAATAGAATCGGATTTGGTAGAAGAAGAATTTTAGATTTTTTAAATCAAAGCTAAATCAATATTTTATATAAGGGCTACACATTCTATAGAATACTCTTCGCAAGAAAAGTATTATACTATAGGGTAATAGTTTTTTTTATTAAAATATTTTTTTTATTTATCTGCGAAGAGTGCAAACTATTGACATAAAACACGAAGAATTTTATTAACGAAGAGGATAAACGTCAGTTCTGAGGTTTAACATATTTTAGGTTATTATACTCTTCGCAAGACTAGGTCCGAAGAGTATATTGCAATCGATACGAAAATCCTAAAATCGTCAATTTTCATCCTAGAGCAAAAATTTTTGCAGATTCGTGTTTTTCATCGAATTTTGAACAACTTTGAAAAAATCCGTCCGTCGGTCGGTCGGTAGGTCGGTCGGTCTGTATGTATGTCACGTTTCTTGTAAACACGCTATCTTAAGAACCAAAACTCCAATCCAATTCAAATTTTAAGGAAAAATCGATCCCTATAAGAGGAAGAACCCTATTGTTTTTGACGAGAATCCGAGAACTCCAACGCCCCCTTTTCAGCCCCCCAAATGAAAAAAAAATCGTAGCTCGACTATTACTGAATTTACAAAAAAAATTATTCGACATAAAATATAGACATTTTAATTCTTCACCAAAAAGTATTCCTTAGTTTTTTTGTCCGACCCCCCAATTACCCCCCAGCACAAAAAAGCCTCCTATCTCCGTTATTATTCAATCTACAAAAAAAAATATTTTTTACAAAATTAATAAAAATCTAATTTTCTATTAAAAATGTTACTTCATTTTTTGTAAAATTAGCCAGTAAGGTTAAAAAAACAAAAACTAAAAGATTTCAGGAGCAAAAAACTTCTAAGTCCAAAACGCGTCACGCGTCGGTCAAGAAGGCCATGCCAAAAATATTTCAAACAAAGAAACAAAGCTAGCTGTCAGAACAAATAACCTCAAATATCTTAAACGTCAGAACTGACGTTTGTCTTCTTCGTTAACTAAATTCTTCGTGTTTTCTGTTAATAGTTTGCACTCTTCGCAGATTTTATTTACACAGATTTTTTTTTTATAAGAAATTATTAATTATTCTATAATAGTTTTCTTGCGGAGAGTATACCATAGAATGTGTAGCAATTATATAAAAAATTGATTTAGCATTGATTTACAAAATATAATACTACACTCCTACCGATTCCGAATTCTACTTGAGCTACTTATTTGCGAAGAGTAACTTCTACGCGTTTTGACTTCTACCCATTCCGACTTCTACCCATTCTAGTTTGTTCTGACAGCTGCTTTTGTTTCTTTCTTTGAACTATTTTTGGCATGGCCTTCTTGACTGGCGCGTTACGCGATTTGGACTTAGGAGTTTTTTGCTACTGAAATAGTTTATTTTTTGTTTTTTTTAACTTTACTGGTTAACTTTATAAAAAATGAACCAACATTTTTAATATAAAATTAAATTTCCATTAATTTTGTGAAAAATATTTTTTTTTATTAATTGAATAATAACCGAGATAGGAGGTTTTTTTGTGGTGGGGGGTAACTGGGGTGGTCTGACAAAAAAAGCAACGAATACTTTTTTGTAGAGAATTAAATTTCCTATGTTTTATGTCAAATAAATTTTTTTGTAAATTTAATATTAATCAAGTTACGATTTTTTTTTCACTTGGGGGGCTGAAAAGGGGGCTTTATAGTACTCGGAATCTTGTCAAAAACAATAGGGTTCTTCCTCTTATAGAGATCGATTTTTCCTTAAAATTTGAATTAAATTGGAGGTTTGGTTCTTAAGATAGCGTGTTTACAAGAAACGTGACATCCCACAGACCGACCTACCGACCGACCGACCGACCGACGGACGGAGAAAAAATCAAAATCTTAAAAAGTCATGAAACGCACGAATCTGCAGGAATTTTTGCTCTACGATGAAAATTGACGATTTTAGGATTTTCTGATCGATTGCAATATACTCTTCGGACCTAGTCTTGCGAAGAGTATAATAATAACATCTAGGTTAATAAAGTAGATAAAAATAATACCACTTTCTAAGAATTAAAGCTATTTAAAGCCACTTTTATAGCCATAAATAAATAAAAATCAAAAATAACGCAAGAAATACTGGTGGAGCAATTTTTTACTTGATCCTGTATATGCCCTACATAATTTGACATTTATCTGACAAACACATAACCCCAAAACAAAATAAAACTTTTTTTGGGGAAATGTGCTGCCATCTTAAAGAAATTGTTTGAGGTATTTTTCTTTTAATTCAAAGATGACTCAATAGGTGGCTAACCGCGACATACCCTCTTAAGTATAATAAACATAAAAAAAAGAGAAACACCTGTTGCTGATAAACAGTCTATTTCTGAAATAAATTTTAATTGTTTAAAGAATTTGTTATCTACTTACAATTGGGATTACGTTTATTTTGCACCGAATGTTGATACGGCATTTAAATTCTTTTTAAATGGCTTTAAAATATGTATAAACAAAGCAACTACTATCAGATTATTGAATAAAAAATGTAAAAAAAGAAAACCGTGGATTTCTGCTGGTCTAGTAAATTCCATAAATAAAAAACAAACTATGTATAAAGAACTGCGTAAAAGTAATTATAATCAATTATTTGAAAGACGTTTTAAAGAATACAGAAATCAGTTAAATAACTTGATAAAAGTTGCTAAAGATAACTACTATAAAAATAAATTAAATGAGGCAGGGACGGACTCTAAAAAATTTTGGAATATTTTAAACGAAATTAATAATCGGTCTAAATCAAAATGCCATGTCAAAGAACTAATTGTTGATAATGAAATTCTTTGCGACAAGCAAGATATATCAAATGCAATGAACAATTATTTTATCAACATAGCAGATAAAATGAGAAACAAGATTGCTCAAAATGATTTTGATGTTTACGCTAAAATTTCTAATTATCAGAATTCATTGTTTTTTTCTCCAGTAATAGCATCTGAACTCGAATCGATTATAAAAATGTTAGATGTTAGTAAATCAACGGGGTTTGATGACATCCAAGCAGTAGTTTAATTAAAAAAGTCTCCGAAATAATTGTTCCAATTCTTGTTTTTTTATTTAATAAATCAATGCAAAGTGGTCACTTTCCTACTGATTTGAAATATGCTATAGTCAAACCTCTACATAAAAGTGGCGACAAATCAGTTATAGGCAACTACCGGCCTATTTCTATAATTACTATTTTAGCTAAAATTTTTGAGACCTGCTTAAAAGACAGGTTACTTAACTTTCTTAAGAAAGATAAAATAATTCATTCAAATCAATTTGGATTTTGTGAATGTTGTAGTTCATATTTTAGTTAAGTACTGATATTGCTAAGAGAGGGCGTAGGTAGTTCTATTCAGTTGCGGGTGGTTGTTTGCACCCGGGAATATTAAGTTAGGGCGGTAAAAGAAGGCAGTCGTTCCAGAAAGTCGCTTCAAGACAGTCGTGTCGTTGAGTCATTGTGCGAGGCAATCTTTATTTTTATCCTGACAAATTAACATCCTTTTATTTATACAAGTTACCCTTATGTTCAGTTTTCGTTTTTAATATAATTTTATCAATTTTAAACGTGTTTTTATTATTCGTGTGTGATAAAACGCAAAAACAACGCTGACATTATTTCAGAAGTGGTGATTGGGTGCTTACGCTCGCGAACTTGACTCTAGTGTGGTGTTAGGGGTAGTACAGGTGTGTTCTACCTGGCAGCAGAAGCTAAAGCAATCCGGGTAAAAAGGTGCGCGGCCGATATCAGGTGAAATACCGAAGGTGTATAGAAGGCTTGGCTTGGTGAAGCCAACTTTCTAATGGTGTTTGCCTGCATTTGGAAGCTTGGGACGCTGCAGTTGGGTGCCAGATGTGTTTTGGCGCCAAATAGAACTTGATAAGAAGCGACATTGGGTGCAAAGTTGTGTGTCACAGTAGCAGGTAGTGAACCTTTTTAAAGTTGTGAAACTTTCTCTTTGGCGCGAAAAGGGAACTTTGGGTTGAGCGTCGACGTCGCAGGTAGAAACCCTAAAAGTTTTAAAAGTAGGTACCTAGTGCAGGGTACCTATTGCGAACATTTAAATCGTTTTAAAACCACAAGATGGCCGTTGCGCCTTCACAAATGGAACTACTTATGGGGCAAATGTGCCAATTGGTTGAAAAGCTTGCAGCTAACAACAGAAGCCCGGAAGTAATCGTTACCTCAGTTCCCGATGTTTCGAGAACCATCCATGATTTTGATGGGGATCGAGACGTGACCAAGGCAACCCAGTGGTTGAATAGCATCGAGGTTAGTGCAAACCTCAACAAGTGGTCAGATGTTTTGAAAGTGGAGACGGCGAGAGCGCACCTGACTGGTAGCGCCACTTATTGGTACCAGTCGAAAACCGACGCTATTAAGGATTGGGCGTCTTTTAAGAAGGAGTTCACCGCCACGTATGTTCCGGCAACGAGTCAGGCAGCCAGATGGGAGAAGATGCGAGGAAGAGTACAAGGGAGAAACGAATCGGTTATGGCGTACTTTTATGAGAAGGTGGAACTATGTAAAGGCTTGAGGTTTTCGCTGGAGGACACCAAGAAGGAGCTTTTAGTTGGATTGGCGATGCGGGAGGTGGCGACCAACTTGATGGTAAAGCAACACGAGTCTTATGATAGCCTCCTCCATGACATTTTGGCGGTTGAAGAGATGGTAAAGACGATGAGGGGCGGGGCTAAATCATCAGGGTACCGACCGGAGACGACAGCGCCATCTAGGAGTCAAACAAGGCAGCAGTCATCCGACGTTAAATGTTACCGGTGTGGGAAACGAGGTCATGTGTCGACTACATGTACGTTTAAGACGGCAGTTTGTTACTCTTGTCAAAAGGAAGGGCATAAATCCACAGAATGCCCTGAGAAACAACAGCTTCGGCCAGACTCCCACCGGAAATCGGCAAGTAATGGGGCTGTTCCAAGATCGACGATAAAGAAAGTGAAGGTGAACGCGGACAATAACTTCGGTGAGAAATTTTATCGGTGCGTGACGATTAATAGCAAAGAAAAGTTGCTCGGTTTTATAGACATGGGTAGTGCGGTGTGCACGATGCGACTAAGTGCAGTCGAAAGACTTAATTTAAGTGTAGTGCCGGATAGACAAGAGCTTTTTGGTTTCGGTAGTGATGCAGTGGCGGCCTACACTTTGGGAAAGATGTTACTAACAATAACAATAGATGGCGTGACGGTCAATGATCTGGAAGTGTTGGTGGTACCGGACGAGGTGCAGAGTACCGATATGCTGATCGGACGTACGTTTAGTGAAGTGTCAGATATAGCGTACCTTCGAAAAGGGCAAGAGTTGCTGTTTGGGTATGCCAACGAATTTCCTTTCAACCAGATAAACATGTCAAACTTCAAGGTGACCAATGAGGTGAAGTTACCAGCCAAGGTGGGCACAGAGGTGGAGATAACTGACGCGGAAAAAACAAAAATAATGCGCGTGTACAACCTGAGTGAGAAGGACATACAGCGCAAGGCAGGAGATCCACTTTATGTCTCCCAGGAAGATCCGTCGTTGGAGGCGTGGCCGGAAGTTGTCGGCAAAAGCGGGGCCATTACACCAGAGGACCTCCAGGTAGACAATGGGGTTGAACCAGCAGCAATCGAGCAACTGTGCGAGTTGCTGAATAGCTACCGAGATTGTTTTGCATTTTCAATGGACGAGCTGGGGTGCACGGACGTGACAACGATGAACATAGTTGATAACGGGGTGCCAGTGCGTTGTGCTCCATATAAAACGTCGGCCAAGGATCGTGAAACCATCGCGAAGTTAGTGGAAGAGTTAAAAAGATGCGGTATCGTGTCGGAAACGGTAAGCCCGTACGCGTCGCCGGTGCTTCTAGTGCGTAAAAAGAACGGTGACCCGCGAATGGTTGTGGATTATCGTAAATTAAACGCGCAAACGCAACGAGTCAACTATCCTGTACCTAGTCTGGACGAACAATTTGAGTACCTGTCGGGGTGTTCGATTTTTGTAACGTTAGACTTGGCGAATGGATACATGCAAGTGCCACTAACAGAAGAGGCGAAGGCGAAGACGGCTTTTATAACACCGGACACGACGGGGCACTTTAACCGAATGGTTTTTGGATTGACCAATGCACCTTATGAATTTGTGAGATTAATGAACTTGGTGTTGGGGCCACTACGCAACAAGATATGTTGTTGCTACTTGGACGATGTTATAATTCCTGCGCGGACATGGGAGGAGCTTATGGAGCGGTTGAGCTTAGTGCTAGAAGCTTTCCGCAAGGCGAAACTTACAGTTAAATTCACATAAAAGTGGTACACTGTCAAATTTGTTTTGGTAAATGTGGTCTTTATTTTGCCATAATTCAATCCTATCCATGATGGTTGGTTTCGTTTATTTTCCATATTTTACGAATACAGTCAAGAAATTACCAGAAATCAAGGAATTATTGCAAAATTTACTTAAACAAATTTGACACTGTACCACTTTTATGTGCATTTGACTGTACATTAAACTTAAAAAAGTGTGAGTTTGGAAAAACTCAGGTCAATTATTTGGGTTTTGTTGTAAGTGGACGTGGATTGCAGCCGGGAGTAACCAAGTTGAAAGCAGTTGAGGAGTTCCCCTCGCCTAAAAATGTCCATGAAGTGCGGCGTTTTCTAGGACTTACGGGATTCTTTAGGCGTTTTGTGAAAAATTACGCGGTAATGTGTCGGCCGTTGACGGAACTAACTAAAAACGAGGTGCCGTTTTTATTTTGTGAAAAGTGCGTGTTGGCATTTAATCAATTAAAGCAGTGTTTGCTTACCGCGCCAATATTAAAGTTGTACGACCCGAAAGCTGCGACTGAGCTTCACACGGACGCGAGTAGTGCGGGTATTGCGGGTATGTTGTTACAGCGAGATGAGGACAATAAATTAAGACTTGTGTATTGTGTGTCAAAGAAAACGACAGAAGCCGAAAGCAAGTACCATTCGTCGCGTTTGGAACTGTTAGCGGTAGTGTGGTGTACCGAGCGTTTGCGTAGTTTGCTAATTGGAATTTCTTTTAAAATCGTGACTGAGTGTCAAGCAATTGTGTTTTTAAATTCCAAACGGTCAATAAATCCCCAAGTGGCACGGTGGTTTAGTGTCTTACAGGAATTTGACTACGAAATAATCCACCGAAAGGGGGAGCAGATGGCGCATGTAGATGCACTCAGTCGAGCACCAGTAGAGGGCGCATCGGACACGGACGATTATGTGATGGGGCGGAGACTAGAAGTGCTAGATCTGACCACCGATGCAGAAGAGGTCGCTTTCGTGCAAGAAAGGGATCCGAGGCTAAAGAGACTAAGAGACATTTTAAAGAAACCTGTGCGGGAGAGAACCAAGGCGGAAATCAGTGCGGTAAATAACTTTAGTTTGCTAAACGGAAACTTAGTAATTAAAGTGCACGTTGGATCTGAGGCTAGAATGCTGTATGTTACTCCAGATTCTATGCGGAAAAGCGTGTTAGTTAAGTGTCATGACCTGGTGGGACATTTTTCGGTGGACCGAACCATGGCACGTATACAAGAAAAATACTGGTTTCCGCGAATGAAGCGATATGTACGTAGACATATTGTGGGGTGTCTTCAGTGTGCGGTGACTAAGGCAGTGGCAGGCAGAGGACGGGGAGAGTTACACCCAATCCCCCCCACCTCTAGGACGTTTGAGCGTTGCCACATTGACAATATCGGGCCGTTCGTGAAAACAAACCGCGGAAATGTGCACATAACGGTTACTATAGACTCTTTTTCGCGGTATGTGTTGTTGTACCCAGTGAGGGCTACCAAGGCGTCGGCTATGATTAAGTGTGTTGAGGACATGATCCTAAAATTTGGTGTTCCAAAGACAATTGTGAGTGACCGGGGAACGTGCTTCACCGCGAATAGTTTTGAACAGTTTTGCGAAAGCAAGGGGATTAGGCACGTGCTGAATTCCCCAAGGCATCCACAAGGCAACGGTATGGTTGAGCGAGTGAACCAGACGTTGGTGCCAGTAATGCAGGCGGAGATGAGCAGCGAGGACACGTGGGACCAGTGTCTGCCAAAAGTACAGTACGACCTTAATTCATCAGTGAACAAGACTACGAGAAGAAGCCCATTTAAGGTTCTACTAGGATACAACCCCAGTTTGGACCATGCGCAAGTGGAGGAAATGGTGGACCAAAACGAGCGTGTACCTCCAGAGGAACAATTTGAGGTGGTACGGGCCAACATCCTTGCAGAACAGACAAAGTACAAGGCGCAGTACGATAAAAAGAGGTACGTCGGAGTGATGTATGATGTGGGCGAGGTGGTGTTGATCAAGGCACCGCCAGAGGCAACCGGGCAGTCGACAAAACTCCAGCGTCGCTACAAGGGGCCTTATGTCGTCATGGAGGTGTTACCTAGCGACACGTACAGGGTGCAGCGGCTGGACATTGGCGATGGGGCGCGACGCCAGACGACCACGGCGCACGTATCCCAGATGAAGGGGTACTATAATCCGGAGGAGAGCGAAAATGATGAGGAAGACGAGCCAGATGAACCTGTCGAGGGGGCGGAGCCACCAGTGGAGGAGGCGGAGCCACCTGTTGACGAGACGGAGCCACCAGTCGAGGGGGCGGAGCTACCGTCCGTGGAATCGTTGGTCCGAGGGCAGCGAAGTCGGACCAGGCCGTCGAAGTTTAATGACTTTTTAATGAATTAAGATACAATTAAATAGTTAAGAATTTACTAGTGGATAAGTTGAAGTATCTTAAGAATTTAGACTAATGTTAAGATATTTAGTTTTGGTGTTTTATTTGATTGTCGTGGACGTCAATCCCTTCAGGATGGTCGAATGTTGTAGTTCATATTTTAGTTAAGTACTGATATTGCTAAGAGAGAGCGTAGGTAGTTCTATTCAGTTGCGGGTGGTTGTTTGCACCCGGGAATATTAAGTTAGGGCGGTAAAAGAAGGCAGTCGTTCCAGAAAGTCGCTTCGAGACAGTCGTGTCGTTGAGTCATTGTGCGAGGCAATCTTTATTTTTATCCTGACAAATTAACATCCTTTTATTTATACAAGTTACCCTTATGTTCAGTTTTCGTTTTTAATATAATTTTATCAATTTTAAACGTGTTTTTATTATTCGTGTGTGATAAAACGCAAAAACAACGCTGACATGAAGGATTAAATTCAAACGACGCCATTGCATTTTTGACACAAAAAATATATAACAACCTTGACTTGTCAAAACCTTCGTTGGGTATTTTCCTAGATCTAGCCAAGGCGTTCGACACAATTTCGCATAAAATTCTTGTTGAAAAGATGGAAAAATATGGTGTAAGGGGAACAACATTGGACCTATTTAAAAGTTATTTAAAAAATAGAGAACAACAAGTTGAAGTAAATGACGTTAGAAGTAATTTAAATGTTGTCAACTGTGGAATACCACAAGGTACGATACTAGGTCCATTGTTGTTCCTAATATACCTAAATGACATTTTTCTGCAAGATAATGCAACAATTGTGTCGTTTGCCGATGATACGGTTATATACGTCGAAGGGAGTACTTGGGACGAGGTCTTTACAAAGGCAGAGCAAACGATTAGCAAAATAAAAATGTGGTTGGATGGAAATTTGCTTTCCTTAAATATCGATAAGACTAAGTTCATTTGTTTTTCAAACACAGAATGCAAGCAACCATCCAACATCAATTTTATAAATATTCATGCGTCACCTCTTTGTATAAATGCTAACGTAAATTGTACTTGTTCTGATTCCATTCAAAAGGTTAACTCAGTCAAGTACCTAGGTATTTACATTGACGAAAACATGAAGTGGAAAGTACAAATTGACGAACTTGCAAAAAAAATTAGACGAGTTGCGTACATATTCCACAATTTAAAAAATTTAGTTAGCTTTCGAACAGCTATACTGATTTACTTTTCCATTGCGCAGTCTATTTTGTCATATGGTTTGCTTGCTTGGGGTTCGGCGTATAACACTCACTTAAAAAAAATTGAAATATTGCAAAAAATGATTCTAAAAATTATTTTAAAAAAACCACGTAGGTATTCTTCTACACTTTTAATTCAAGAGTCTGGGGTTTTTGCTTTAAAAGAACTTTACGTACTAGAAATATTCAAGTACTACTTTAAAAATAAAAACAAGATCACATTGATTAACCATAATTATGCCACCCGTTTAAATACTAATAATTTTGCTAAAAATCTAAATGTAAAACAGAACATTGGACAAAAATGTTTCTCCTACAATTTATGCAAAATGTATAATTTACTTCCAAACTATTTAAAATCGTCTTCTTTTTCCTATAAACAATTCATTAAACATGTAAAAATTGATTTAAGAATCAATTCTACTAAATTTATTAATGCTCTTCTCTAAAAAAAAAAAAAAAAAATAATTAAAAAAAAATACTTTTTAGTTTTTAAACATTGTTAAGAATATTTTTTGTTAGTTTAATTTAATTTTTTTAAGGATAATTTTTGTTAAGTTTATTTTTTATTACTTTAAGTTAATTTGATTTTGCACTAGGCATTTATTTTATGTTAAAATTTTGTTATTAGTGTTTACATCAGACTGGTAACCGCACACAAGTTTACTTAGGCGGTTACCAGTCTGTAATGAAATATTTTAGGTTAAGTAAGTACACTTTATATTTTGCTTACATTTCTTTTTAAATACATTTATTTTCTTTCTTTCTTTCTTTCTTTCTTTCTTTCTTTCTTTCTTTCTTTCTTTCTTTCTTTCTTTCTTTCTTTCTTTCTTTCTTTCTTTCTTTCTTTCTTTCTTTCTTTCTTTCTTTCTTTCTTTCTTTCTTTCTTTCTTTCTTTCTTTCTTTCTTTCTTTCTTTCTTTCTTTCTTTCTTTCTTTCTTTCTTTCTTTCTTTCTTTCTTTCTTTCTTTCTTTCTATCTAGTCGGAGTTTCTTCTTGTATAAAAAATGTACTATACAACTACAAGATGAACTAAAGTAATAGTAATAGTAACAAATAAGACGTAAAAGGTATTATAGTAGAGGAAAATTTACTCAAAAAGTCGATTATTTACGAAGTTCGTATGCACGAAAAAACGTAGTTTGGAAACATTATTTTAATGAAAGCTTATACCTTGGAGATATCCAAACCACTTTTTGGCACAAAAAATCTGGCGACAGGGGCTGTCTGGGCCCCATTTTAAAAAAATATGTGACAAAATAAACTTTTGATATCTTGTTGCCAGAATTCTTGAGATTAAATTAGTATTAAAATTTTTCCTGTATTTTTATTATAAGTCAGTTAAATTCAGCAAAGAATCTTGAAAATCAAAGGGTCCCTTTGGTTTTTATACTTTAATCGCGTTTTTCTCGGAATTTTTTTTTTGCAATAATTTAAAAAAACATATCACTCATTTGAAGAGAAACCTTACGTGGAAATAAAAAATAGTTTTTATAAAGGTTGTAGCTTGTTTCTTTGGGATTCGTATGGTTTTTGAATTTTTAAAATATTTTAACAAATAGACCCACCATTGGAAAAAAACTAAGATGATGCAAAGTTCTCGCGTCTTCCCCCGCATATTTACGCGTCCCGCTTCTCCCCGCTGCAGTCCATGTTGTGTGTAGACACACAACACTATGTTAAAATTTGTTTTATTTACAACTGCATATGAAATGATGACATTTCTGACTTTTTAAAAGTTGGAAAATGTCACTTTATTAGTTTTATTAAGCTTTTTAAAATTAAACATAAACGTAAGCAGTTGTAAATAAAATAGTATACTAACCTCGGTGGAAATTTCCTTTCTGTCTCGAGAAATGGTTTACCGCGGCGCTACGCGCCTTGGTAAACCATCTTTTTCTCTCGACAGAAATGAAACCCTTTCCACCCACGGTAGTAATATACTATTTTCTCTTTGATTTTTCTTGTGAAATCTTTAAGGTTACATAATATTTAAGACATTTTGTATGAATTTAACATTGTTTAAGGTTTAAAATCAAGGATTGATGTAATAGTAGTTTACCTAACAAGTGCGGAAAGTTGTACTTTACCGCACGCGATGGCAGTTGAACGAACGACGCGAAGCGGAGTTCGGTCATGCCATCAAGGGCGGTAAAGAAACTTTCCGCACGTGTTAGGTACAACGTTTTACCTACGAGCAAAAAAAAATAAATAAACACTTATTATGCGTGCGGTAAAGTACTTTACCGCACGGCGTGCGGTAAAGTAACAGCGTGCGGTAAAGTGACACTTTCCACACGCAAATGCGTGCGGTAAAGTGCACTTTACCGCACGCTCGTAGGTAAACTATTTTATTTACAACTGCATATAAAATGATGACATTTCTGACTCTTTAAAAGTTAGAAAATGTCACTTTATTGGTTTTATTAAGCTGTCACTTTCCACCCGGGCGGAAAGTAACTACTTTCCGCCTGGGTAATGAAAACAAGTCGGATTTAACTCTTTTGAGGGGGCAAATCCTATTCGGCCTTTTGCGCACACTCTTTCAATTCTGTACATTCGTCATCACTATCCGACATTATGTTTTTTTTTTATATTAGTTGGTTTAAGACTTTAAAATAATGCGAGAAATGACGTTTTTTGAAAATTAAAAATAATTATTTTTTTACTTCAATGTCAAGCAATTGTCATGTAACCAAGGTAATGAATTAAAAAAAAATAATCATGTTAACTAAGATGTTAAAAATGAATAATATTAATTTGCAAAATTAAAGCTTTTTAAAATTAAACATAAATGTAAGCAGTTGTAAATAAAATAGTATACTAACCTCGGTGGAAAATTCCTTTCTGTCTCGAGAAATGGTTTACCGCGGCGCTACGCGCCTTGGTACACCATCTTTTTCTCTCGACAGAAATTTCCATCCACGGTAGTAATATACTATTAATTTATATTGATAAAATATGTAATAAATTAAGTTTTTATTCATGGGAGACAGTAAATATTTAAAACCCTTCTTGAAATCACAAGAAAACAACCGGCAAACAACATAGGAGAAAATGATTGTATAACAGAGTCCATTATAGAAAAAATGAAATTGTTTACCATAAAATTGTACACCGATAACAAGAATATAACTTGTATTAACCAATTGAGAGCGATGCAAGCAACTTCAAAAGATTTAGAAAAACTGCCCCCCACGAAGGATGCCCTTCGCTTACATTTATTAAGAGTACATTATCAAACTTATACATATTTGGAAGCATTCAATGGAATCCATTATTGCTCCCTTGGATATTAATTTGTATGGTTGGACCAAACACCAAAACAACATTGTACCCATTCTAACACAATTACAAAAAGTCCCAGAAAATGCTATTTTAACCGCTTGCTCATGCAAAAAAGGTTTTATAATTCAATGTTCTTTAAACCAATTTAAATTTTCAATTTTTTTTAGATTGTCGCAATTAGAATTGTTCCTGCAGTAAAAAAACGTTTGCATGTACCGGGGTATGTAAATGCATGGCATTTTGTAAGAACCCTTTCAATCCATCTATGGGAGCAGTCTTAGAGTAGATTCCATAAGTTTCTTGTCTTTTCTACATACAATAGTAACTAATTAATGTACAAATAAACGTGTTATTAATTATTTTTTCAAAGTTTGTTGTGTACATGATTTTTATTGCGTTTTGATTATATTGGCCCATCTCAAAGTCCACAATGTCTTCGGTTAACCAAGTTTCAGTGCACAAAAACCCGTCGTAAGTAGAACTTACTACCGCATTGGACACATCGAAAAGTCTAGTTTTGATACCCCGCAAGTTATGATAGTAACAAGAAATTCTACTTACCTACAGTTGCTGCAGAGTTCGATACCCGAGTCGAAGGCGTCCTAGCTAAGGCACTAGGGGCTTCTCTTGAGACGGAGGTTTTTTCGCTTTTCGGCCTTGCCGGCTCGAATGAAAATTTATGAAATCGCACACCGTAACACCTCGCGGCCATACATCACTTTTAAACATCTTGTTCGTCTCCTCGGCGGGTATGCCTATCTTTTATTTTCGAATATTTTAAAGCACTTAAACTCGTTAATTTGAAAGTTATTACCCGTACAACCATTTGGTAAAGACAAATTTTGTAGATACTCCTGCGTTAAGCTTGGATAAAGGTTTAACTTTAAAGGAAAATATTTAAAGCATCTTTAAAGATGCTTCAAAGAAGATCTATACTAATCTATAACTTAAATTAAATAAAGAACGGATAAAGAATCTCTAAAGATTGAATAAATATTTTTCTTTATTGAATCTTTATACCAAATATAAAGGTTCTATAAAGACAGCATAAAGATTTGTCTTTACTGACTCCTGGTATTTAATATATAAAGATACAACACAGATTTTTCTTTATTGAATCTTTATACCAAATATAACGATTCTATAAAGACAGAATAAATACTTTCCTTTATTGATACCAAATATAAAGATTCTATAAAGACAGAGTAAATACTTTTCTTTCTTGATACCAAATATAAAAATTTTATAAAGACAAAATAAAGACTTTTCTTTAATGATTATTTATACGAAATATAACGATTCTACAGGGTGTCTCAAAAAGGTCGCCCACGGACCCCAAGGCGTGGTAGAGGAACACAAACGGTTTACAAAATCAGTAACGAAAATTTTTTGTGGTGCCCCATTCCAAAGATATGGGGTTTTAAAGGTACAAACTTTGCACCTTTATAGCACCTTACTTAGCTAATCATAAAACATAATTTACTTAATTATTGAAAGCCAGGGACTTAAACTAGTTATTCATTGCAAAATTTCGGCCTAATAAAGTTTAGTTTCCATAAGTATTTAATTTTAATTTTTATAATTTTACCCCAAAATCTATGCGGCAACGTTGTCTTACCTTCTAATTTTGATTAAAGTTGCCATGCTCGTAACTAAGGGAAACTGAACATAAATTTTATTCATCATCAGTGGTTAGTGTCATTAATTTATTGTTTGCGTCAATTTTTGATCCAAGTTTTTTCAAAGGGTTCCTGTTACTAACAAAAATATGTTAATTCGAATCTACAGTGCCTCCCAAGAACACTTAATAAAAGTGCCCCAAAATTCCTGTGAGAATAGAGCAGTAAAGGTGTTTAGTTTAGTTTGCATCAGAAATTTGTAATATTTGAACCTAGTGGGGATTTCTTTGATTTGAATGAAGTACGTTCTCATGTGAGCCTCAATGCAAAATTACAATAATTCCCTGAATGAAGAACCTCGTGAAAAACAATAATTGATGTCAGAAAAGTCGTAACTTATTTTGTTATGACCGTAAGTTTTGTTGTTATTTCAAACATACATTAGTTTTTAACAATTTCTATTATGATTTTATTGATTTGTTACATTTTATAACCAAAGGAGTTTAATATTCAGGTATTCAAACTATTTTGTATTTTTTAAATTAAAAATAAACATTAACCTATTTCCTAATGTCAAGTTGAAGTTTCACGTTTGCTTACCTACTAACTAGTTTTTTTTTAAACTAAGCAGATTTAATCTAACAGTGTTGCCAAACTTTGCTAACTTCGCAGCCCCATATTTTTAAAATGGGGCTCCCAATAAAATTTTTGTTACGGATTTTGCATATCGTTTGTGTTTCTCTACCACGCTTTGGGGTCCGTGGGCGACCTTTTTGAGACACCCTGTATAAAGACAAAAAAAAGGCTTTTCTTTTTTGAATCTTTGTACCAAATATAAATGTTTATAAACACAGTATAAACATTTTTCTTTACTGACTCCTGGTATTTAATATATAAAGACAGAATATAGTATATTAAAACATAGAGTTTTATAAGGAACGTTTTTTAGCACGCGTCCAGGTTTGGAAAAAGAGCCGCGCAGCGGCGAGTTTTCCAATGGACAAGTGATAAAAAACGCCTTATAAAACGAGTTTTTTATACTATTTTTTATATTTGCATCATTTAATTCATTAAAAAGCATTTTCAATTTGAATTAAAAACTTAAGATGAAATTTTGTTTTTATGACCAACCTTATAGCATAACATTGACATTTTGAAGTAAAAAATAGATTAAAGTTAGACATATTGAATAATGACATTTGTAAACTTTACTCATTTAATACTGAATGAATAGGCGTTTTTGAGAAAATGCAACCATTGATAACGTTTCTCCAATTCTTCTAGTTATTCCCTCTACAAAAAAACTATGTCCCCCGATTGATTATAATAGCAAAATTTGTAAATAAAAAGTACCTTGCAAGAAAAGAATTCATCTTTTTGCATCAGGAAAACCAACCAATAAAATAAAATTTTGGGTTTAATAATGAAGCAATTCAGAAACTTTAAAAAACCAAATTTTGGGTTTCATAATGTGCATATTATAGAACGCAAATATAAAAAATACTTTTCTTTATTGATACCAAATTGGCAAATATAAAGATTCTATAAAAACAGAGTAAAGAATTTTCTTTATTGATACCAAATGTAAAGATTCTATATAGACAGAAAATAGTATATGATCATCCTAGGTCAATAATGACCTTCTCTACCGTGGTTGATATATTATTTTTTTCACTACCCGCATTTTCTTGAAAAATGTTAATTTAAAAATATGTTCAATTTTTATCAAGACCCTGTATAAGATTTTTACAAAAAATTAATCGAAATTTCCATGGAAATGACAATGACGTTACATCAATCAAAACAATAAAAAGTTCTTCAAATGGGTGTTTTCTTCAAAATAACGATTAATTTTTATCAAAACCCTGTATATGATTAAAAAAAAAATTAATTGAAATTTCCATGGAAATGACAATGACGTTACATCAATCAAAGCAATAAAAAGTTCTTCACATGGGTGGTTTTTTCCAAAATAACTCATAATTTGCCTAAATGGTTTAAATAATATGATGGTCACTGATAAAGAATTTGTAAATATAATGATAATGATAGAACACTGACACAGCTACAGAAAAAAGTGCGACATGTTTACAACTGTACAATTTTTTTTTCGTTAAAATATTTGTGCAATAAAATGTTTTCAAGTATTTTAAAGTAGTTATGTTTTCAAGATAAAAAAATCTTCGTAAAAAACTTACAAAAACTGCTGTAAGTACCGTTCTGTTTATGAAAAAAACTTGACATATGTTTTGACATATGATTTTGTCTCCCTAGGGAGACAAAAAAAAATTGTTAACCTAGGTGGTAAAATAGTAGATTACTATATTAGGCGAAAAAGTTATACTTTTTTCGCCTAGCAATTAGATGTAGCTGCGAGGCGGAGCGAAGCGTAGCCGAACGGATACAAATTGCGAGGCGAAAAAAGTTACTTTTTCTCCGAATATTGTATACTATTTTTTTTTCAAACGACATATTTTAATAATTTTAAAGATATAAAATTAATTAAATATTTTTGTACTTTTAATGATCTAGGCTTCTGGTAACTTAATTTCAGAAATTTCCATGGTTACCAGTTACTATCTTTTTTTTTTGTTTACTTTGAATGTCAGATTAATCGTCGCAAAAAATGTCAGAAGATATTCCGAAAGATATTCCGAAAGAAATTCTAGATATTTCAAAGGCAGCAACTCTTAATTTGTTACCGGACAAGTCACGGAAAGTATATGAAATTGCCTATGCAAAATATTTTGATTGGTGTTCAGAAAAAAATGTACACGTCCACACTGAAGATGTGCTGCTGGCATATTTTGCCACTCTTTCTGAAAAAAGCAAGTGTTCTACGCTATGGAGTCACTATTCCATGATCAAATCAATGCTTAAAATCAAGAACAATATTGATATCGAAAAATATTCAAAATTGCGGGCTTTTTTAAAGAAGCAGAACACTGGATATACACCAAAAAAATCCAAAGTTCTTACAAAAGAACAGGTCGATAAGTTTCTAGATGAAGCACCAGACGTGGATTATTTATTAACAAAAGTATGTTATTAAAATAACTTTGTATGATACATCACATTACAAATTAGGACATTTTAGGTTGCTTTAATATTTGGGATATCAGGAGCCTTGCGCTGCGATGAATTGGTAAAACTAAAAAGAGAAGATATTGAAGACCTAACAACCGCTCTTATTGTCAAAATACCAAATACTAAAACAAACATATCTAGAACATTTACGATTCTAGGAGAAAAATATTTACAACTATACAGAACCTACGTAAGCCTCCGCCCTAAAGATTTCAAAGAGTCAAGATTGTTTGTAAAATATCAAAAAGGAAAATGCGCAAAAATGGTTGTGGGAATTCATAAATTAGGTCAAGTTGCCCAAGATGTGGCAAAATATTTAAATTTACCCAATGCCAATCAATATACAGGGCACATAGTTTACGCCGCACATCCGCTACCTTACTTGTTGATTCGGGGGGCGATCTAATGTCATTAAAACGACATGGTGGATGGCGGTCTAGCTCAGTGGCAGAAGGATATATTGAAGATTCATTGGAAAACAAAAAAAGTATTGCCGAAAAAATACTGGGGGTAACAAGTTCTGTTCCAATCAGCCCCATAGATGTTTTTGAAGCCGGTCCTAGTACCAGTAGCTGTAATTCCGGTCCGATGGAAATAAACACTGAATTCGTTAACTCTAATACTAACACAATCGAAAAAAGTGGATCTATAAATTTTAATCAATCATGTAATTATTGCACTTTTAATATTACCGTTAACAAATAAAAATTAAGTAATATTGCTTTTGCTTTTGTAAACAAAAAATGTAATGTTATTAATAAAATGTTCTTAAACTTAACTAAACTTAGTAATTTTTTAAAAATGAATATTGCCTAGGCGTTAAAATGCAGTTTTAACGCTTAGGCAGTAAAAGTGTTGCCTAGCAACCGGCTCATTTTTTACCTGTAAAAAAAACGTCAACTTTTATGACGCAAATTTGTCAAAAAATGTACTACTTTATTGACGTTTGAAAAAAAACTATTTTTTATTGTTACTTCTGAAATTATAACATACAGGGTGTTATTTTGTAGACTTTACTAGCGTTTTGCTCAGCTATGTGCAATTCAATTGCTATAAAAATTTCTGGAATGACCATTTAAGACATGTGGTTGCGACTGGTAAATACAAAATTTCAATTGGTTTATTAGTTTTGCAGAAAACGACAGTCATTAGGTTTTTATTACATTTTTATTGTAATATTTATTTTTTTTAGAAAAATCTGTATTATTTTACATTTAAATCAGTTTTTACATATTAATTAAGAATGTTCGTTTTTTTAGAATAAATTCATAAAAATTCCTAAAATACCTGGGTAGAATGGTTCTTTTTTTTATTTAGGCAGGCGTTGAATTTGTTTTGCTCTTATGACACTCATTTTTTTGACGTTATTAACAATAAATCACGATTGTCATAATTTGTCAACACAATAAGAACACAGAAAAATTTTAAATCTGTAGCACACTTACCCTAGAGTCTGTAGATAGTATCAAGAGTCTGGTCACTGGACCACAGAAATAAAATACACTATAGTTTTTTTTATTTTGCTATGTTACCACCCATGAACTCCTATCTATGATTATAAAATCCTTCAAATTTTGATGAAAAGTGTCATCCATGAACGTAGAAATTTTTTGACATTTTAACTCAATAAATTTAAAATATAAATTGGAAATTATTTTTAAAAGAAATTAAACCCCCAGTGCAGTTTTATATGCAGTTTAATGTTCTTGAAAAAAATGTACAATTTTGTTATAACATGAAATTACTTAAAAATCACTATCCTATAATATTGATCAACGAATTCCTTGTGGCATGTGGGTATTCTATCAAAGAAAACAGTTTTTCGGCAAATAATACATCCATATGATACCCCCTCGTATATTAAAACTAAGCGAGAGCCCCTTTTTTTGGTTCGTAGAAATTGTGCAGTCCAGTCGCTGCCAAACCATAATCTATTAATTTTCCAAAGTTCCTGTGATACTGGAAATCGTTTAACCAAAGTACTTTAACCTAAAGTGAAACCACTTTTAGCCCCAATGGAGATGTGGCCTTCGAAAAATTTCAACGTAGAAAGTGAACACACAAAAAGTATTATTAAATCCATTGTAAACTATCCCACATTTAGGGCCACTTTTGGGACAATTCGATAATTTTTACAGTTCTCAAACTTTATTAAACACATTTTTTTACACATTTGCTGTTATATTTTTAGTTTTTTTACACATTTCAAAATAAAAGCCGACGTTTACAGTTCAATTTTTTAAATGTCAATTATTTTTCACAAATGTGTAAGATAGCTGAAAATGTAACAAAATAAATCAATATCAGTGGTTAAAAAATGTGTTAAATAAAGTTTATGAACTGTAAAAGTTGCCCTAAATGTGGGATAGGTTTTTTTGTGTGTTCGCTTTCTACATTGAAACCTTTCGACAAACACATCTCTATTGGGGCTAAAAGTGGTTTTAGTTTAGGTAAACCATTCCTAAGATAAAAACCTTGAAAAATTAATGGATTATGGTTTGGCAGGGACTGGACCGCACAATTCATACGAACCAAAAAAGAGGTTCCCATTTAATTTAATTTAATTATACGATGGGGCCCTCATATAAATTTGGTCCGCTGGAAGTAATGCGAACTCAACGGATCTTCTATTTTATAAATTAAATTCCTAGCCATAAATAAAAAATATTTTTTTTAAATAATTATCTACGCCAATGAAATATTTTGATGTGTTACATAACCTACATTTATAAATTTGACAGATTTTAAACTAGGTTACCAGATTTTTTTGGCAAGATTTTCGGACCAACTTTTAAACTTACAAAATTGTAAAATGAAAAGAGAGGTCCGCTATTGCTGTTTTTAAAGTGTCTCGACCTTTCTTAGTATGCTACAGACCTTAACTTACCCAAGGTAATTAATAAAAAAAGACTAAATTAGCCGACTATGTTAGAAAAACATATTAAATTAATTAAATCGATTATAAAGCAATGGTAAGGTTTATTAAAAATGTAAAAAATGATTTGTACGTAAAATAATCCTGATTTTTCAAAAAAAAATAATTATTAACATAAAAATTGATAAGTATGATTGTTACTGTCATTTCTGCAAAACCAGTAGAGCAATTAAAATATTGTTTTTACCAGTCGCAAGTAAAGGTTTTAAATGGTCTTTTCGGAAATTTTTAAAGAAATCGAATTCCACATAGCTGAGCAAAACGCTAGTAAAGTCTACAAAATAACACCCTGTAGACGTACTTACTGCAACGGTTAGTGTTTAAATTATACTACTTTTTATAATGGACATATTTAAGTTTTGAATTGTTTTACAAAATATGATTTACAAATAAAAAAATAGTATATTAAAACATTGAGTTTTATAGTAGGGGAGGCAGAGATGCTAATTGTGTAGTTACTAAAGCGCGATGGAAACTTATTGGATTGTGAAGATTAGGTCCTAAACGAAAAAAAGTTTATCTTCAGTTTTTCATTTTAGTGCGGCTAAGAGCGTGTACAAATTTTCAAAAATGTAAAAAAAAACAGTCACATGGAAATACTCGAGCGCGTCAGATTTTTTTAAAGTATACGCGCAATGTCTTTCTGATAACCGAGAAATAATAATCTGACGATTAGAAGAGGGGGAGGTGGCCATAAAAAGGGGTTGAAAAAAAATTAAAAAAAAAGTTATTCGAGCGTGTCAGATATTAAGAGGGAATGTTAAGTGAGCTCAAAAATATGCCCTATTTAAATTACTGACGATTTGGACGCGGCTAAAAGTCATGACCGATTTTTGAAAATGTAAAAAAAAATCGTGACCTTGACATACTCGAGCGCGTCAGATTTTTATACAGACGGTTTAGCTTGATGTCCTGATCGTCCTAAATGACAATCTGACAATTATGTAGAGGAATATCGCCCGATTTTGAAAATTTTTTTTTTTTTGAAAAGAGAAAAATTGTAGCTTTTAAATAAAACCCCACTTGACCCGTAGTGCCATTTAAAATTTTTGACGGGCTAATCACCCCGCTTGGAGGATTGAACAAAAAAATTAAAAAATAGCCTAATTAGATGTCCCCCTCAAAAAAAAAATGACGTGTCGCAGCGGTTCCTCCAGAACAAATTCGTTCAGAAAATAATAGGGGTGGAAACTTGTGCTTGGACCACCCTGTATGTAAACTTATTACATTAAATTCAAAGTTTTGGACGTTTTTGACAGTGTGAGAAAGTAAGGGTATAGTCCGTAAGTCATTTTGGTAAACCTAACTGACAGTTTTAACAATCATTTTCTATGACAACAAATTGTGGAACAAGTCGTTTTCTGTCACTTTGGTTTACCCAAATGACTTACGGACTATACCCTAAGAGATAGAGAAAAAGTGAAAAGGAAAGAGAGGCGCGGAGTGGGAAATACATAGCTCTCAGCAGCTGTACGGTCCACGCTTCTTTGATGATTTTAGCTACATCGCCCAATGAAAATCGTCAGATTATATTATTTTCGTAATCCTTAAAGAATTTCCTTGAAAATAAAAAAAATTTCAACCGCGCTCGAATATTTCGAGGTGACGTTTTTTTACAACTTTGTGACTTGTCCATGCTCTTATGCCACGTTCAAATCGTCAGATTATTGAAATATACACTGTTCTGCATGTATTTAACTTAACTTTTCTTAATCTGACGCGCTCGAGTATTTTTGATGATCGATTTTTTTTTACTAATCTGATTGGCTGCCCTCAACGAACGCCACCGTATTAAGGGCTCATATATGGTAAGGGTACATTACAGGTGGCAAGGTTTCTCCCCATATGATATTCTGACGCGCTCGAGCATGGCGCAAAATCCCCTCTTGGGCTCCCCTACTATTATAAGGAACGTTTTTTAGCACGCGTCCAGGATTGGAAAAAGGGCCGCGCGGCGGCGAGTTTTCCAATGGACAAGTGATAAAAAACGCCTTATAAAACGAGTTTTTTATACTATTTTTTATATTTGCATCATTTAATTCATTAAAAAGCATTTTTAATTTGAATTAAAAACTTAAGATGAAATTTTGTTTTTATGACCAACCTTATAGCATAACATTGACATTTTGAAGTAAAAAATAAATTAAAGTTAGACATATTGAATAATGACATTTGTAAACTTTACTCATTTAAGACTGAATGAATAGGAGTTTTTAAGAAAATGTAACCATTGATATCGTTTCTCCAATTCTTCTAGTTATTCCCTCTACAAAAAAACAATGTCCCCCGATTGATTATAATAGTAAAATTTGTAAATAAAACGTACATTGCAAGAAAAGAATTCATCTTTTTGCATCAGGAAAACCAACCAATAAAATAAAATTTTGGGTTTAATAATGAAGCAATTCAGAAACTTTAAAAAACCAAATTTCGGGTTTCATAATGTGCATATTATAGAACGCAAATATAAAATTGTATATTAAAACATAGAGTTTTATAAGGAACGTTTTTTAGCACGCGTCCAGGTTTGGAAAAAGAGCCGCGTAGCGGCGAGTTTTCCAATGGACAAGTGATAAAAAACGCCTTATAAAACGAGTTTTTTATACTATTTTTTATATTTGCTTCATTTTATTCATTAAAAAGCATTTTTAATTTGAATTAAAAACTTAAGATGAAATTTTGTTTTTATGACCAACCTTATAGCATAACATTGACATTTTGAAGTAAAAAATAAATTAAAGTTAGACATATTGAATAATGACATTTGTAAACTTTACTCATTTAATACTAAATGAATAGGCGTTTTTGAGAAAATGTAATCATTGATATCGTTTCTCCAATTCTTCTAGTTATTCCCTCTACAAAAAAACTACATCCCCCGATTGATTATAATAGTAAAATTTGTAAATAAAAAGTACCTTGCAAGAAAAGAATTTATCTTTTTGCATCAGGAAAACCAACCAATAAAATAAAATTTTGGGTTTAATAATGAAGCAATTCAGAAACTTTAAAAAACCAAATTTCGGGTTTCATAATGTGCATATTATAGAACGCAAATATAAAAAAATAATTTTTGACTTATCCATTAAAAAATGTCATGTTTATAAGAATGAAGACTAAACATAGAAGGTTGACAAAGATTTTTAAATAGTTAACATCGTGACGTCACGATTGCAATTTAAGGGGGTCAATCTCATTGGGCGAGCTTCCAAAAGTAGATCGGCACAACCTATCTATCTACCAACTTTGGCTTCTAACGGCGTAAATACTTTTTTTTCCTAGAGTCTTCATTTTTTTCAGGTCGATTCCTAACTTTTTCTTGCGCATTTTATGAAACTAAAAACTCCAGGAAAAGTATCGTTACTTTCTACTCACCCTGTATATACAGGGTGTCTCAAAATGGGCGCCCACGGACCCCAAGGCGTGGTAGAGGAACACAAACGATTTACAAAATCAGTAACGAAAATTTTTTGTGCGGGCCCATTCCAAAGATATGGGGCTTCAAAGGTACAAACTTTGCACCCTTATAGCGAGTTTCTTAAATAATAATAAAACATAATTTACTTAATTATTGAAAGACGGTTGTTACGGTTTCAATAAGGTCTTAATCAATTGTATCGATTCACGATGAATAAGTTACCTACTTAGTAGGCAACCAATAAAACATCATGAATAAGTTACCTACCTAGTAGGCTTGAACCTTCACGGTCTGTCCCCTAGATGGCGGTGCCTTCAGAATTGGTCTGCTTCGCCTGTTTTGCTAATTATTGCAATAACAGAATATTTATAGTTGGAGATTTGTTCTAGACTATTTCGAAAAATAGCATTTGAGAGTTGTTTTGTTGTTAGAGTTGTTTTGTTGTTAGTATGCGTTTTGCATGAATGTAATATTTGATTTATGGGTTGCACAATTCATTTATTTTTGAATGTCTGGTCGTCGGTGGTAGAACTTAAAAATTCTACACATTACGCATGCGAGTTGGGTGTCACCAAGAACAAGGTGCCATTTTAATTAGAAAAATCGCTGTGAAAAGGTAACCGCGGTCATGAAATATTAATCGTGTGACATCTTAATTGGATTAGGGTCCTTTCTTCACAAATTATGTGCCAAATTATATAGAATTTGATTTCCAATTGATGGATTGCTATTGTTAGGCACATTTTCCAATATTTTGGGAGTATAAGTGATTTTTCATTGGTAAGTTTTTGAAAGCGAAAAGCCGCACGGCGTCCATTAGTAACTGTGGATTTCTTTCTAGTATATGTGTAACCTGTGAATTAAATGTTGATGGATAATCGCTCATTCTTGTGTGAATTCGGTTTCCCATTGTTCCTGTGATTTTGCGAGAAAAGTTTTGGACGAAAAAACCCTTCAACTATAAGGTAAATTTTATCATTTTATTTAATGTAAAGTGGTTTACGCTTTCTTTATTAGTACCTAGTACTAATACACACTGATCATTTCAGGGTTTTTCTTCTGGGTCACAATTTTTCTTTCGGATTACTTTTTGGGGTACTATTTTCCGAGCTGTCGGGTTGCTGTTCCACGTGTTGCCTTTCTTGGGAGTTTATGATCCTGAATGGTACCTCGACAAGACCGTAAGACCTTACCAATTCATAAGAAATAAAATATTGATGATTTTTATTTACGCATGTTTTACAATTTACACTTTAAGTCAATTTTACAACCTACCATTTTCATATTTTACCGAAAGTGATCGATTTTACATATGTTTCTTTGCTGAGAGTAATTAATTTGGTAAATATTTCTTTATTAGTGTGCGCCGAACGTTACGTAACTGCAGGTCTAATTTTTTTTTATTATTGTTTATTTATATTTACCAACCAAGCGAATATATATATAACCAAGCGATCACTATTGCCATTTGTAGTCGGAATATTAATATATGTATAAAAATTTATTTTGCTGCCTCTTTTATTTGAATGAGTACTGGATAAATCCCAAATTATTAATACCAGGAAATCGGTGTTTGATATTTGACCTTGGATATTTTTGTACGGTGTTGGAATTTGAGATTTCCTGGCGCCCTAATTTCCAACTTTTAATTTTAATCCACGCCCTCACGGCTAGCTGGCCGGCACCGTTAACACCGGGAATTATTTAAACTAGTAAAAATCGTGGGTAAGTACTGAATTTTTATTTAGATAATCAGTAGTGACCTTGAGATTTTTCGCCTAGTTTCAGTGGCGCCCTGTGGTTCTTTTTTTTAAAGTAAAACATTTTTCCTTGTACTCATTCAATTAAAATGGCAACTTCGCGCGGTAAAAGCATGGAGATAAAGAGACTTGACCAAAATGAATTGATATACGAACTAAAGGTAAGAGGTATAGGTAAAGGTGGAGCCAAGGTCGATGACATGCGCAGAGACCTAGCAGAAGCTATTCGCTTAGAGAAGGCGGGAGAAAGTTTTACGTATCCATCAAATCCTTTCACTTTTTCGGAGGATGAGGCGATGGTCACAAAAAAAATCGTTGAATTGGGGTCGGATATTCGTGCAGACAATCCTGCTTCAAAAAGTAACTTTGTCCCCACCAACCCAAATTCTATTTCCAGAATTAGATCTAAACTTGCTCATTTGATGGGGAGAATTGATCGAATGTCTCCGGCAGGTGATGATATGGCTGTTCAGGTGGAAAAGAAAGAGGATTTGTGTGCGCAAGTGTTAGCGTTGTCTGCTTTGGTCTCTCAAAAAATTGACGCCCTTTTACCGGATCCGAATGTTGCTGGTCAGGCGAATGTTGCTGGTCAGGCGAATGTTGCTGGTCAGGCGAATGTTGTTAGTCAGGTGAATGTTGTTGGTCAGACAAATGTTGTTGGTCAGGCTGGTGTTGTTGGTCAGTCAAACGTTGTTGGTCAGTCAAACGTTGTTGGTCAAACAAACATTCCCACTAACATTTCGGTGTTAGAGGCCGATGCAAACGATTTTAGCAGGCATAATAACCAGCTATCAAGCACCCCAATACCTCGAAGCAACTATAAACCTGTACCGGTTGGCCAATGGAATTTACAGTTTACAGGTGATAAAAAGGGGCTCTCAGTGAACGCTTTTTTGGAACGGGTGGATGAGCTTTGCGTCGCTAGACACGTTTCCAAGGAACTGTTATTCGATTCTGCAGTGGATTTGTTTGCAGGAAATGCTTTGTATTGGTACAGAGGAGTTAAACCCGATGTGTCCGATTGGGAAGAATTGGTACTTAAACTCCGTGAAGAATTCCAAACGTCTGATTATAACGAGAAGCTTTTCGACGAGATCAAAAAGCGAACGCAAGGAACTGACGAGTCAATCGGCGTTTATCTTGCGATTATGTCAACTCTCTTCGGTCGATTAACATGTACCATTTCTGACAAATCTCGCTTAAAGGTTCTTCTTCGAAATATTGCCCCGTTTTATCAAAGCCAACTAGCCTTAACGGAAATCAACACCGTCGATGAGCTTCGCAAGTACTGCAAAAGGTTGGAATCGTGTCGCGAAAATATTGACAATTTTTCTACTCCAACAAGAAGAAATATGCTCGAACCAGATTTGGCATACGTGGCAGATGACAACCCTTCACCGGTTCAACCAGAAGACCGCCAGCAGTTCGATGCGTCGCGCATTTGTTTTAACTGTAACCAACCAGGACACAAGGCAATCGGTTGCCTACAACCACGACGTCTGATCTGCTATCGATGTAGAAAGGAAGGTTTCACAACTCGTACCTGCCCTAATTGTCAAGGTCAAACAACTTCAACAAACGACCGACCAAAAAACGACGCGGCGCACTCCTAAATAGTCGGATTAGAAGTGCTGGTAGTTGTTTTCCGACATCAGATATCATGGCCATCTTATCCTTCATCTCCAACCAAGCAGGCACAGACGAACGTCCTTATCTCGAGGTTGATATTTTAGGCAAGTCGGTACTCGGACTTTTGGACTCGGGTTCAACGAAAACAATTCTAGGTAGCGAAGGGTGGACATTAATTCGCAGTTTGGGAATCCATTTTAAGGAAGGGGGGGGATTTTGTACTGTCGCTAACGGTCAAAGATGTAAAGTAATAGGGGTGTGTAGTTTACCCATTAAGTTTAGAGACAAAGTGGTCATTATCGACGTACAAATAATCCCAGAACTGTCCCACGTGTTGATTCTAGGTTGGGATTTCTGGAAGCTGATTGGTTTGGTTCCGGTTCTTAAGGAATGGCACTTCCTTAACTCCCCTCCTACAGTTAACGCGGTGGAAAGTTTACATAGCGGAAGCGTTTTAACCTTAGAACAAGCGACACAGTTGGATTCTATGTTGAGCAAAAATTTTGAACTTATGGGCGAAACTCTTGGTTGTACGCACTTGGTCGAACACGTCATTAAAACGGATGCGGTACCGATTAAACAACGATATTACCGGGTATCCCCTGTTATGCAAAAATACATCGACACTGAGTTAGACGAGATGCTAAAATTAGGTGTTGTGGAACGCTCAAACAGCCCATGGTCGTCGCCGATAGTCATGGTGAAAAAGAAGGATGGTACTTTTAGGTTCTGTGTTGACTATAGGAAATTGAATTCGGTAACAGAACGCGACAGTTATCCTATTCCAATGATCGCCGACACCTTAGATAAACTTCGCAACGCTAAATTTTGCTCAACATTAGACATCAAAAGCGCATATTGGCAAGTTCCGGTGGCTATGTCGTCGCGACCTTTTACAGCTTTTACTGTTCCGAACCGAGGATTATTTCAATTTGTACGGTTACCTTTCGGTCTGCACAACGCCCCTGCTACATGGCAGCGTCTGATTGATCAGGTGCTGGGACATGATCTAGAACCCCATGTTTTTGTATATTTAGATGATGTAGTAATAGTAACCCGGACTTTCGAGGAGCACTTACAGGTGTTGGAGAAGGTATTTAAAAGACTTCGGGACGCACAGTTAACAGTTAGTGTCAAAAAGTGTCAATTTTGCAGACCCCAACTGAAATATTTAGGTTACATTATCGACTCCAATGGACTGCATGTTGATTCTGATAAAGTGAAAGCGATGCTTGAAATACCTACTCCAGCAACGGTGGGCGATGTTCGAAGGTTCGTTGGAACTTGTTCGTGGTATCGACGATTTATTCCTAGTTTTTCTACCATTCTTGCACCCATAACTGCTTTGTTACGCAAATCCATTAAGTTCCAGTGGTCCAAGGAGTGTGACGAGTCTTTCCGGTTGATAAAAAACTTGTTAGTCTCAGCTCCCGTGTTAAGCTGCCCAGATTATTCGCTGCCATTTCAGATCCAGACGGATGCCTCCGGATTCGGCATTGGTGCTGTTTTATCGCAACCTCAACCAGAGGGTGGTGAAAAAGTAATAAGTTATTTGAGTCGGTCGTTATCCCGCCAGGAACGTAACTATTCCACAACCGAGCGAGAGTGTTTAGCTGTCATTTGGGCGGTGGAAAAGTTACGTCCCTATATAGAAGGTATCCCGTTCACCGTTGTTACCGATCATCACTCTCTGGTCTGGCTTAAGAATTTAAAAGACCCAACTGGTCGCTTAGCACGTTGGAGTATTCGTATGCAGCAATTTCAGTTTGAGATCGTTCATCGGAAAGGCGCGGAACACATCGTACCGGATCTGCTTTCTAGGTCAGTCCCAGTAGTTGATGCCCTTGAGTTTGGAGGTCAGGTGAAGGATAAGTGGTACTTAAGGATGTTAGCGAATGTGCGGAAGAATCCTTTAAAATTCTCCAACTGGCGTATAGAGAATGAAGAGTTGTTTAAATACGTTAAGTCAGGTTTTCCGGAGTTATCTCATTCATCAGATTCTTGGAAGATAGTGGTACCCAAAGAAAACCGGTTGTCAATTGTTTTAGCTGCCCACGAACCCCCTACGGCCGGCCATATGGGCGTTTACAAAACTTACGGTCGTTTGTGTGATAAGTATTATTGGCCGAAAATGCGGCGTGATGTTACGACTTGTATTCGGAAATGTAAAGTTTGTTTAGCCCACAAACCGTCAACATCGAAACCAGTTGATATGATGGTATCACACCCGAAACCAGGTCGACCGTGGGAAGTTATTTCTATGGACCTTATGGGGCCGCTACCAAGATCCAAGAAGGGAAATTGTTTTATCCTTGTCATCACGGATTACCTCAGTAAATTTTCCTTAGTTTTTGCTATCAGAAAATCTACGACAGATCAAATCCTCCAGAAAGTAGAAAACGATGTATTCTTACTCTTCGGCGTTCCGAAGGTGATAATCTGTGACAATGGCCCGCAATTTAAGAGTAAACAATTTAAAAACCTCTGTGATAATTATCAATGTAAGATCAAGTTTACTCCACATTATAATCCCCGTTCTAATCCCACCGAGAGGGTCAATAGAACCATCAAAACTATGATCTCCATGTACGTCTCGGATAATCACAGAACGTGGGACGAAAATCTTTCAAAAATTGCGTGTGCCATTCGATCTGCTAAACATGAAACCACCAATTACTCACCGTTTTTTGTCAATTTTGGTCGTCGAATGATGCTTTCCGGTAAGGATTATGGAGAAGGGGATTTACTCGAGGTAGAGCAAGCCCAAAATTTTGATGATATCTCCAGGAATAAAGCATTTAATGACCTTTATAAGGAAGTCCGTAAGAAGTTGGAAATCGCGGGTCAGAATAGTGCTGATAGGTACAATTTACGTCGTAGGTACCAAGAGTTTTTACCAAATCAGTTAGTGTGGCGGAAAAATTACGTGCTATCAGACGCCAATAAGTACTTTGCGGGTAAATTAGCTCCTAAATATATCGGACCTTTTCTCATAAATCGTAAAGTTTCCCCCTGGTCTTATGAACTTCGTGATGATGATGGGAAACAGAAAGGCGTCTGGAATATTAAGGATCTACGTGCCAACCCGGCTAATGATGACCCCGGTGATGATGACCGTTAACGCGTTGACTGATTGACCCCACTTTGTCCTTGCTAGACTTTGCTTTGCTCTTTTTTTTTGATTTTGCCTTTTTTATAACCTTGTAGTCTTTTTCTTTTTGGTGACGTATTGGGTGGATGATGATAGCCGCTTTCAGAAAATGGTTTATGACTAATTGTTAGTACTCAAGAAGTCTACATACTCGTGGAGTATTGACCCAACTTGTACTAGTGAGTGTGGGCTGCTCCTATCGTTTGAATTTGTGATTTGTCTCAACGGATTATTGTGGTAGATACTTCTTTTCGCTTCCGAATGGTATTTGTGGTATGGAAAATCGGTGCATTTCTCTTCATGAGGATTAAACTGAGTACTAACAATTACACTACTTTTTCCTTTTTTTCACCTTATAACCATTTCTGATTTAGCGGGTGTCATTTTAAACTTATACGTCATTTTTCTTGGTTTTCTTTTATTTTCCTTTTTAGTTAGTTTTCCTTTTGTTTGGTCGGTAGTGGCCTTCGGTAGAGGCTGAAACCCTCTACCGAAGTTCACGAATGGCTCTTCACGCATGACCCGGCGGGTAGGGGTCTAAAAGAATTCTCCCGAGGGGTTGTTAGAACCAAACTTCTCTGGAAGTTTCTTCTCGTAATGATCCGTGCTTTATGGCGAGCAGGTGAACGTTTTCCAGCCACTGTTGAATCGGTGTGTGTCGATTGTTTCGGGTTTACGGGGACGTACCTTTTTGTAGTAGTTTTTTTGATATTATAGGGCGTGGTGGAGACTTGGTGGTGTGTGGGGGTCGACTGGCGGTTAAACCTGGATACGAGCGTGTTCCGGGCTTAAGGATTAAAGTCTGGGTTTGTCCGGTAAACCTTTGAGGGTGGAGTGGTTAGGGGTTAGTAACCTAACTCCTAGTTCCACACCGTTAAGCCCTTGGAGGAGCTTGGCAGCCTGGACGCTGCTTTTGGGGTTTAACTGGATTGCCGACCGTACACACTATCAAGGACCCTCTGCTGCTACCCTTTTTGTATTCATTTTTTTTTGGCCGGCCCTAGAAATCCGAAACAATGTGTTCTCGTCCTTGTTGTATGGGTTTTGTTGACATGAATGGTGGGCCACGTATGTTGCATATGAATGTACTATAAATATCTTAATATTTTGGATCTTTTGTTTTCCCAAGTGATTAACTCGAGCTTTAGGCTGAGTTTTGTCTGGAATTCGGTACCACCTCTGTAGTCGTAAATATACAGCTGTGGTGTTGTTTCCCCTGCAGAATTCAAGTCCGGGCTGTTAAGTCAATTGGTGATATTTGTTCTGTAGACGTAAATATACAGAACCGATAAACTGATACCATTTTATTTGGTGACCTTGAAATTTGTGTAGCACATTCATATACGCTTGCCACCCCCCATTATGTTTTGGTGGATAGTATTGGGATGGGATACTGCGAAAGCTTAGAGGTTTTGATTTTCGCAAGTATAATTTTTTTAAATTCTGACTACATTTTTTTTGGCTATTAGTCTTATTCACCCTTGTTGTTTTGGATGATTATACCAGGTATCGAAAGCGACGCACGCCCCGTGCTGGTACAAGAATGTCACACAGCAATTTCACTTAGGTTTAGGGAGTCTTTTTTTTGTTATAGTTGCGTTGGTGATTTGGTCAATGAACGGTTGCGTAAATTCCGGGTTATTGAGTGAAGCACCAATACTGCTTAGTAATTTTACGTAAATATTTTGGAGAATGAATCATAATGAATGAATCTGTTGTATTGTGTCAACTTGAATGCTGTGAAAATTTCTGGGAAATTTTCTTGAAGAAAGGGGGGATTGTTACGGTTTCAATAAGGTCTTAATCAATTGTATCGATTCACGATGAATAAGTTACCTACTTAGTAGGCAACCAATAAAACATCATGAATAAGTTACCTACCTAGTAGGCTTGAACCTTCACGGTCTGTCCCCTAGATGGCGGTGCCTTCAGAATTGGTCTGCTTCGCCTGTTTTGCTAATTATTGCAATAACAGAATATTTATAGTTGGAGATTTGTTCTAGACTATTTCGAAAAATAGCATTTGAGAGTTGTTTTGTTGTTAGAGTTGTTTTGTTGTTAGTATGCGTTTTGCATGAATGTAATATTTGATTTATGGGTTGCACAATTCATTTATTTTTGAATGTCTGGTCGTCGGTGGTAGAACTTAAAAATTCTACACATTACGCATGCGAGTTGGGTGTCACCAAGAACAAGGTGCCATTTTAATTAGAAAAATCGCTGTGAAAAGGTAACCGCGGTCATGAAATATTAATCGTGTGACATCTTAATTGGATTAGGGTCCTTTCTTCACAAATTATGTGCCAAATTATATAGAATTTGATTTCCAATTGATGGATTGCTATTGTTAGGCACATTTTCCAATATTTTGGGAGTATAAGTGATTTTTCATTGGTAAGTTTTTGAAAGCGAAAAGCCGCACGGCGTCCATTAGTAACTGTGGATTTCTTTCTAGTATATGTGTAACCTGTGAATTAAATGTTGATGGATAATCGCTCATTCTTGTGTGAATTCGGTTTCCCATTGTTCCTGTGATTTTGCGAGAAAAGTTTTGGACGAAAAAACCCTTCAACTATAAGGTAAATTTTATCATTTTATTTAATGTAAAGTGGTTTACGCTTTCTTTATTAGTACCTAGTACTAATACACACTGATCATTTCAGGGTTTTTCTTCTGGGTCACAATTTTTCTTTCGGATTACTTTTTGGGGTACTATTTTCCGAGCTGTCGGGTTGCTGTTCCACGTGTTGCCTTTCTTGGGAGTTTATGATCCTGAATGGTACCTCGACAAGACCGTAAGACCTTACCAATTCATAAGAAATAAAATATTGATGATTTTTATTTACGCATGTTTTACAATTTACACTTTAAGTCAATTTTACAACCTACCATTTTCATATTTTACCGAAAGTGATCGATTTTACATATGTTTCTTTGCTGAGAGTAATTAATTTGGTAAATATTTCTTTATTAGTGTGCGCCGAACGTTACGTAACTGCAGGTCTAATTTTTTTTTATTATTGTTTATTTATATTTACCAACCAAGCGAATATATATATAACCAAGCGATCACTATTGCCATTTGTAGTCGGAATATTAATATATGTATAAAAATTTATTTTGCTGCCTCTTTTATTTGAATGAGTACTGGATAAATCCCAAATTATTAATACCAGGAAATCGGTGTTTGATATTTGACCTTGGATATTTTTGTACGGTGTTGGAATTTGAGATTTCCTGGCGCCCTAATTTCCAACTTTTAATTTTAATCCACGCCCTCACGGCTAGCTGGCCGGCACCGTTAACACCGGGAATTATTTAAACTAGTAAAAATCGTGGGTAAGTACTGAATTTTTATTTAGATAATCAGTAGTGACCTTGAGATTTTTCGCCTAGTTTCAAGGGACTAAAACCAATTATTTATTGCAAAATTTCGGTCCAATGATGTTTATTTCCCATAAAAAATGAATTTTAATTTTTAGAATATTACCCCAAAATCTATGCGGCAACATTGTCTTAGCTTTTGATTTTGAGTAAAGTTGCCATGCTCGTAACTAAGGGAAACTGAACATAAATTTTATTTATCAGTGATAAGTGTCATTAATTTATTGTTTGCGTCAATTTTTAATTCAAGTTTTTTTAAATGGTTCCTCTTACTAACAAGAAATATGGTAATACGAATCCACAGCATTAAGTGCCCCTATAAAATTCTTTTGAGAATAGAGCAGTTTTGATCTAAATGGTACAGGTGTTTAGTTTGAAGCAGCATCAGAAATTTGTAATATTTGAATGAAATAAGTTCCAATGTGAGCCCCAATGCAGAATTACAATCATTCCCCAAATAAAGAACCTCGTCAAGAACAATAATTGATGTGTTACCAGAAAAGTCCAAACTTATTTTGTTATGGCCGTAATTTTTAATAGTTTTGTTGTGATTTCGAACATACATTAGTTTTTAACAATTCCGATATGATTTTATTGATTACATTTTATCAAAAAAGAAGTTTAAAATGCAGGTATTCAAACTATTTTGTATTTTTTAAATTAAAAATAAACATTAACCTATTTCCTAATGTCAAATTGAAATTTCATGTTTGCTCACCTACTAACTTGATTTTTTTTAAACTAAGCGGATTTAAACTAACAGTGTTGCCAAACTTTGCTAAGTTTGCAGCCCCATATTTTTGAAATGAGGCCCCCAATAAAATTTTTCTTTCTGATTTTGTATATCGTCTGTGTTCCTCTACCACGCCTCGGGGTCCGTGGGCGCCCATTTTGAGACACCCTGTATACAGGGTGTCCAAAAAATGGCGCATAAACGCGATGGTACGCTCTTGGGGCATTCTCAGGGATCCGCAGAAAGTTGTCGAAAAAAATCCATCTATTATATTCATCGAGAAAAGTGCGAACAAAGTTGCATAAATTCGGCAACACAGTCTAGGAAAAAACATCTAAAAATCCCATCTATGAGTCTAAAAATCCCATTTATAAGTCTTGATTATACACTTTTGCACTAGATTTTATTGACGTTGTTGTCAGCTTCATTTCATGAAAATTTTGTAAAATTAAATTGATTATAAAAATGTAATTCGACCATTTATTAAATAAACAAATGGTTGAATGGTTTAAGATATACTGTAGCTTTGTATTAAACCTTATGTTTCGTTAATAAGTGCTGTTATATTCAAGATATAATCATTTAAAGTTTCGCACATTGGGGCAACATATCTACGAGGGTATATAAGATAGATTTTTTTTAACAATTTTCTGGGGTTCCCTAGACATGCCCCAACAACGTACCATCGCGTTTATGCGCCATTTTTTGGACACTCTGTATACAGGGTGAATAGAAAGTAACGATACTTTTCCTGGAGTCTTTTTTTTTAATAAACTGCATGAATGCTTGTTACATTAACATAAATTTGAAATTAATATCCCAGTATATGTATACAGGGTGTTACCAAATAAGTAGGAAAAAAATCAGGGGGTAATTCCTGAACCCATTTTAAGAAAAAAAGTTCCTATAAACATATGCCCGATTTTGACTTTTTTTTTTCTTACAGCCCTCCCAAGTAACACAGCTTGTATGTATATTAGTTTTACAATCGTTAAAGCAACTTTACTTATAACTGCATAACTTATATAAAATAGTGGTATTGTACGATTATACAACCACTCTATCTACCAATTTGGGGAAAAAATTATACACTAATCCGACCATTTAAGTGCATATAAACACTGTTTTTAAAAACACTAACAAGCATTAGAGGGCCTTGATGATTTTGACAATTATTGTCGCCTTATAGAGTGACGACATGCATCATTCTTTCTCTGTCATACAGATAACGTCATTAATTGTGATTGTTGTCACTTTGGCTATAACGTTGATGACGTTATCTGTATGACAGAGAAAGAATGATGCATGTCGTCACTCTATAAGGCGACAATAATTGTCAAAATCATCAAGGCACTCTAACAAGCATTACGTTAGGACGTTTTGCAAGAAGGTCATATTGAAACCATTCCATCCCTATGGATAATAGTCAGGACGACCACATTACGGCTGATTTACGACTCTTAACGTTTAATGCGCATGCGTCAAATATAGTGGAATGTTTTAGCATCTGCAACAAACAAGGTATTTTGACCATCGCAATAATATACCATAAATATTGAAAACCCAACATCTGTTATACCTAGAGTCAGACCCTACCCAGATTTAAAACATATCTTCTCTGAAATTAAACTATGTCTACCATTCTGTTATTGCATTAAACATTTAATGATAAAATTATTTTCATAATATTACCCCAGCGGTGGGCTAAATACAGAAACAATTTCACATTTACTGCAAATATGATTATTATACATAACTTAAAACAAAAGGGCCTTCTAATTAATATAAAATAAGTAACATTTTAATCGTAGATTGTTTGCATTATTTTTTACTTTTGGCAAATTTTCACAAAATTAATAGGAAACAATTATTTTTAATTCTGTAACAAAATTTTGCAAAAAAATATTGATGGCTAGGCTTTCTTAATATCTGGTAACTAAAATAAATATTTTGCGGCATGCCAAAAGATAAATATGGCCGACATAATTAAAGGAACCATTAATGGCGGGTGAGAAAATAAATTTAAAGAATGCAGTGTTGCCAAGTACCTTCCGTATTTATTTTAACGATTTTCAATAAAACTAATTGTCTATACCTTTACTTTATAATTTCAATGTTTATTTTATTAACAAATCAGATATATGTTACTTATTATTTTTATTAGGTAAGACGTGCATGTTCTACGCCGTTCTACGCATATTTAATTTGAAATTTTTTTCAATTTAAGTATTAAGCTTTTATTCTTTATACAAAAAATTTTACTTTGTAAAATAATCATAAACATAGGGTTTGCTTTGATTAATAAATTGTGAGGGATACCTATTTCTATTTTGCATCTTTAATTTGTACCCTTAAGTGAAAATAATAAGGTGTAATTATTTTATATGAAACATAAAATATAAAAATTCGTATGTATTACTGATTATGATTTTGATAATAATTCTTCAATTTTGCTGTTTCATTAGATAAATATTAATACCTCACTACTAAAACTAAATCTTACAAATTATTAATTTTCTAGACTTTATTAAATTTTTAATTAAGTTTTAATATTAGCAGTGCTAGTGTTCAAAATAGTAATTTTTTTCCACTATCCTAATTTTAAAACAAATATTTCCACTTGGCAACATTGTATATATGTTTTAAAGTAATGTAACAACAGTCAGAATTTAATAAAATAAAGTGCTTCTTAGACTCCTACAAGTGGGTTTTAGAACTGCTAATATTGTATCAATGAGACGGTTATATTATAGCTTACACGTTATTAATTTGTAATTATACTAAAACAACATTATGTTTACATATTAAAACAGTTGTATAAACTTAAAATATGGTATGAAGAAGACTATAATACGTGTAACATTAAATTAACCCTTATAAGCCTGTATTGCGACTGCTCAAAAAACGTATTAGCGACACACATAAACTTCGTCGTAATGTAGTCGTACAGTGGTAATTCAAACGAGGATATATAACTGACTTAACGCTTTACGGCTTATCGTTTTGTATACGTTATTTAAACATATAAATTAATATTATGTAAGAAAAGATATAATGTAGTTTTTAAAACGGAATTAAAACCCATGTGCTTGACGTTTACAAAATGTGGAATATGTATAAACCATAATAACGTTATTGGAAGTTATCATGTTCGTTTTACAACTTTGTGTTGCTTGGGCTCTAAGGGCCCCCACTATTAACACGTTTTTTTTAATTTTACAAAGGGGAAAATATTTCTAGTATTTAGATAAATCAAATAGGTCCTATAAAATTTTTTGAAAAAATTATTCTTTTCGAAATTATAGCGAAAAAATTGATTTTTTAGGGGTTTTTGGGGGGCTGTATCTCAAAAACGAAGGATTTTCGGACACATGTTCATATGAACTTTTTTTCTTAAACTGGGTTCAGGAATTACCCCCTGAATTTTTTCCTACTTATTTGGTAACACCCTGTATACATATACTGGGATATTAATTTCAAATTTATGTTAATGTAACAAGCATTCATGCAGTTTATTAAAAAAAAAAAATCAAAAAAATCCGTCAATAATAATTTTAAAGCAATATTCTTTAATTTTGGCGTCGAATGTAGATACATCTAGAAACCTTAGATCTAAGCAACATTTTTAAAACAGGCCCTATTTTCAAGTAAGGCTGCGCTGCATTTGCAATTTTCTTGTTTGACTTTATTTTGACAATTTTATTTAAAATAAATCAGAAAATGTTTTTTTTATAGTAAATCTAAAGAAATCCGTTATTTCGCGTTTTTGTTTTTTTCTGATCTAAATCTCATAAAATGCCTGAAAAATTATTAATGCTGTTAGTTTGGTTAATGTTTTTTAGCACTTCAGGTAAGAATGTTTTTTGCAAATCTTCATTAGGATCAAGAATACAAAACATTTTTTTTAGTTTTTACATTGAAATGTTATCACTGTCCGGGATTTATGTTTCGAGAAAATCATGGAAAGGAGGAAAAATGTGAATCAATTCAATGTCCAAAGCTCTTCAAAGATGATGCCATGGGGCAGCCACCCAGTGCTTGTTTAACACAAATAAATAATAGTAAGTTTTAACCTTGGATAAGAGAACCGTTTTATCTTTTAACTCATTCGCCACATAGGAGAGGGATGACTTTTTTCTAGCCGCATAGTACACCAAGCCATATCAATAGAGAATTTTGTTTACTTCCACAAAAACTTGGTGTGCAACCTCAATTCTTGGGGCGTCTACCCCAAAACCCCATTAAAAGTTTTTATTTATATGACTTTTAAACATTTAATTTTAGAGAAATACAAATAGTAGGACAAACCTGTGAATGCGGGAATTAAGGAGACACCTCTTTTCTTTCAAAAAATATATATAAAAGCAACATGGGTCCACCGGGGCTTACGAAATCCCCATTCGTTGGTAAATGTCACTAATGCCCTGTTTCTCCACAAATTCTTAACTGTTCCTGACATTTTATCATAAACAGAGTTTGACAACCACCACCTAGACATTGTCTGAAATTATGATTTCTATGATAAACTGTCACTTAAATTTATTCAATGACTTAGGGCCGGTTGTAGAAACCAAGTTTAAACTTCGGTTTAGTTAAACTGACTTATAACTATAGAGAGAACAATTTTAGACACTGTCCATGTAACATGGACTAACAGACTTTATCAACTACAACATGGACCATGTTGTAGTTGATAAAGTCTGTTTGTGATAAAATGTCAGTTTAGTTAAACCGTAGTTTTAACTAGGATTGTACAATCGGGCCTTAAAACGTGTGATGCAACCGGCCATAAGTGATCTTAATCTTGCAATTAGCAAAAAATAAAAAAATTGTATGTTATGTTAACACAGAATTTTCTTTTTATTAAATAAGAATGAATTTTTAAGAAAATAGAAACGTCTATTCTCTTCTAATCTAAAATATATAAATAATAAACATTAATTTAACATTAATTTTTAGTAAATATTTTAGCTCATACTTTTCTTTATATCTCTTTTAACGTTAAAGCAGAAAAACATTACATACCAACCAACAGTATGTGTTCCATCTAAAAAAAAATAAAATTAGCATTCTTATTTAAAAAAAAATTAGAAAAAAAATTCGGTGTTAACATAACATACAATTTTTTTATTTTTTGCTAATTGCAAGATTAATACTGATCGATAATAAGTGTGCGGGATATGTAACACTATATAATTTAATGCCTTATTAAGTTACATACATTGCAATTGCTCGCTGTAGTTTTTAGTCTACAGGACTAAAGGGCTTTTGGCTTTCAAAAATTGTACAAAAAATAAACGTCACTTAGTGACATTTACCACCGACTGGGGATTTCGTAAGCCCCGGTGGACCCATGTTGCTTTTATATATATTTTTTGAAAGAAAAAAGGTGTCTCTTTAATTCCCGCATTCACAGGTTTGTCCTACTATTTGTATTTCTCATTTCTCTAAAATTAAATGTTTAAGTCATGAATATAAAAACTTTAAATGGGGTTTTAGGGTAGATGCCCCAAAAATTGGGGTTGCACACCAAGTTTTTCTGGGAGTAAAAAAAATTCTCTATTGATATGGCTTAGTGTACTATGCGGCTAGAAAAAAGTCATCCCTCTCCTATGTGGCGAATGAGTTATTTAACACTTTTAAGATAATAATTTTTTTTATAATTATAGCAACAAAGCAAAATAAAATTTATCTTGCATAAGAAAAAGTATTATAATGTTAATAAATAGATATTTAACCTAGCCCCCCAATATGCCAAAACTTAAACGATTTGTAAAATAACAAAATAAAAAAAAATACCAATAAACTGCGGTCCAATCTACTCTATTTAAATAATAATAAAATGCTCCCCCTACAGAATATTAAATTAAATAAAAAAAGAAAAGATAAAATATGAACCTACATGTGCATTAAAATAAAGCATACAGGGTGTCCAAAAAATGGCGCATAAACGCGATGATACGCTCTTGGGGCATTCGCAGGGATCCCTAGAAAATTGTCAAAAAAAAATCCATCTGTTATATTCATCGAGAAAGAGGCAAACAAAGTTGAATAAATTCGGCAACACAGTCCAGGAAAATACCAAAAAATACACTCGCATTCATATCAATATACACAACCAAACGGTGACTTTTTTCCTTAAAGTTGCCATAACTGATAATTGGTTTGCCTGATCTAATTTAAGGGATCAAAGTAGCTATCTGTATTGTAATTATCTTTTGTTTATTTGTTTGTGACAACTGTCTATCTAACGTCAATCAAAAATAGTCGCGAATTAAAACTGCAAAATTAATGGCAAAAAGTGTAAAACATTATGGATGAAGATAAAGAAAAGTTAAATTTATAAGGAAGATTAATAATATAACTAATAACCCAGGAAAATAAAACAAATATTAATGCAATCTGCCGAAAAATTATTTGTGAACTTTTTTTTTTACCATTATCTTTATATTGCCATAATATACAACATATCAAAAGTCCCCTAAGATCCCGTGCCGGCGTCATGCCATTTAAGAGGGTCGAAGGTCAAAGAGGACAGTTTTTGGTGAATAAGTCTCTTTCTATTGGTCTCACAAAAAAAAATGTGATTGTAAATTTTAGATTGGACAATTATCTACAAAAAAATGTATACACACTTTTCCTTCGAGCGACCGTTATTGCGTAGTATTGTCAATTATGCATGACGTTGGTATAATTTTAACACCGGCTAAAATACACAAACGTGGTAAATTTCTTTCAAAATTTTTTAACCAGGGTTTTAATTTAACCTCTAAGATACATATTCGGCAATAAAAAGTCTTGTAAATTACCAATTGCGTGTATACAGGTGCTCCAAAAATGAATTTGGAAATGTCTGTAATTCCTCAGGTTAATAAAACAAATTAAAATTTTTACAAAGAGGTGTTATCTCTTGTCCTTTCAATAAGTTACACCCCCCAAACAAAGCCCCAAAGTATTTACTTATCTTAAAAAAAATATTATAAAAAAATGTGACAAAATATTTAATACAAAGCAAACTATGTATTGAAGGCCTTTTCAATAAATTGTATGAAATTTTAAAGTGATGGGACCATGATCTTGGAAGCAATAGAGAACATCATCATGTTAAACACTATGTAATAACATTCAATTTATTGAGAAGGCCTCTTAAATACATAGTTTGCTTTGTATTAAATATTTGGTCCTATTTTTTTAAAATATTTTTTTTAAAGATGATTAAATACTTTGGGGCTTTGTTTGGGGGTTGTAACTTATTGAAAGGACAAGAGCTAACACCTCTTTGCAAACATTTGAATTTGTTTGATTAACCTGAGGAATTGCAGACATTTCCAAATTCATTTTTGGAGCCCCTGTATACACGCAGTTGATAATTTACAAGACCTTTTATTGCCGATTATGTATCTTAGAGGTTAAATTAAAACCCTGGTTAAAAAATTTCGAAAGAAATTTACCACGTTTGTTTATTTTTGCCGGTGTTAAAATTATACCAACGTCATACAGAATTGACACTACTACGCAATGACGGTCGCTCGATGGAAAAATGTGTATGAATTTTCTTGTAGATAATTGTCCAATCTAAAATTTACAATCACATTTTTTTTTTGTGAAACCAATAGAAAGAGACTTATTCACCAAAAACTGTCCTCTTCGGCCTTTGACCCTCTTAAATGGCATGACGCCGGCACGGGATCTTAGGGGACTTTTGATATGTTGTTTATTATGGCAATTTAAAGATAATGGTAAAAAAAAAAAATTAACAAATAATTTTTCGGCAGATAAATTCCTTAATCACTGGATTATAAAATCTTGTAATAGAGGCAAATTAAATACATATTTTTGAAGACTGTCACGATTTTTGATTTAAAAATCGTTTTAGTTATATTTAAATTTAAATTAGGTCAATTATAGCGCGCTTCAATCAATACTATTAATTGATTAACGCGCCGGACAAAGATGACCTGTCGCGATCTAGAATAGGTAATATCCGTTCTTAGCAATCGATCCCGCAAGCACGTCAGGTGTACGCTGAAATTTGTGTTAAAATATGTGTTAGCCAGCTACCCTGTTTTAAACCAATAATTAAATATGGTGTTATAAATTTATGGTTATGATTATTATTGGTTATATGGCTCGTTAATCGAGGATTACGTGCAAATTTAGTGAAATAACGCTCTTATAGAGGTGAGTTAGATTTTTTGGTTTGGTTTTAATATAGTTCACGCTCTAAATCAATTTTCCCCCTTATAGCGTTTTTGGCTCGGTGATTTTTGGAATAATTTGGGCTATTTTGGTTACCTGATCCCGTATATTTTGGCTTTTTAATCGTAAATTCTGGAAGCAGCCACGTTTCAAGTCAGGAGATAAGCGTTCCCGCAAGGACGGTACAGCTGCGATATATATATATATTCGTATGATATTATAAATACATGTCAAAAATAGGTACAAATGAACATTATAAAATGGAAGATGTTTAATTTCCAAAAGGTATAAGTGATGTTCATTTTTTCACGTCCATGGCCGATTTTTATTATTCTGGTAGAGCATTTACTTCGCGGCCGAGAAAAACCATGGAAAGAACTCAGGCATACCAGTGTTGTCAAAATTGTGGTGGTACAATAAATCCCAGCGAAAAAGTTACAGCTGTTTTAGGGTTGATATCCAATTCAAAGTTTCTGGAGTTATTTGGTGTATTTCTTGAAAACCACCCTCAAATTTAGTGTTTGGACATTCTTCTACAATATGTTTAATCGTTTCTGGCAATGCACCACATTCACAAAGCGGGCTAGGTAATGCATTCCATTTATAAAGCATATCATTACAACGTCCGTGACACGTTCTAAGGCGATTAACCATACTCCAAACTTTTCTGGGCTGATCAAACCCTGGAACTACCTTCGTTGGATCTTCAATCAATTCTTTGTTGGTTAAATCATCAATTTCTTGCCACTTATTTTTCCATTTATCAGTGATGGAAAAGGGCTGATGAATAAACTCCTCTTGCCATATGGGCTTCCTTGATTTAAGTCTGTTAGGTGGAAGCATCTGCAAGTCAATATGTAAGGGGAATTTTTCCAACTCAAATTGAACCTTATCCCATTCCCTTTTAGCTGCATGTCTTCTTCTAAGGTCAGGTGGAGCTATGTTAGAAAGCACAGGCAACCAAGGCGTTGGTGTAGATTTTATTGTACCAGTGATTACTCTCATAGTTTGGTTTAATTGTGTGTCAATTTTGTTTACATGACAACTATTCATCCAAACAGGGCAACAGTACTCCGCCGTAGAATATACAAGTGCCAGTCCTGCTGTTCTCAAAGTATGAGCATCCGCCCCCCAATTGGTTCCCGCTAATTTACTTAGAATTTTGGTTCTGGTTTTGATTTTCTGTCTCACTTTTTCTAAATGATTGTTATACAGTAGGGAACTGTCCAAAGTTACTCCAAGATACGTAGGGTTAAAGTTATGTTTCAGTAAAACTCCATTAAAGTTAATTTGAAGCTCTCTTCTTTTCTGATTGTTGTTCAGATGGAAACAAGAAACCTCTGTTTTGGTTGGATTTGGACAGAGTCTCCATTTCTTGAAATACTGATACATAATATCCAAGTCACTTGATAGAGAATTTTCCAATGTATTAAAATCATTATGTTGGTAAGTCAGCGCCAAATCATCAGCATAAATAAACTTACGGGAAGTAGTTTGGGGTAAGTCACTCGTATATAAATTAAACAACAGTGGAGCTAATACTGAGCCCTGAGGTAATCCATTGTTAAGCGTCCTAAATTTGCTACTTTTTTCTCCAATAAATACTCGAAATCTCCTATCCGTTAGCATATTTTCAAGAAGGTTTACTATTTTTCCACAAGGAATCGCATTATATAATTTGTGAACTAAACCATCCTTCCAAACTGTATCATAGGCTGCCGTTAGATCTACGAAGGCTACTCCTGTTTTAAGTCGATTTTGAAATCCAGCTTCGATATGTGAAGTCAATGCCAAAACCTGATCACAACAGTTTCTATTCTTTCTAAAACCAGCCTGCTCAATTGGAAGAACTTCTTCAATGCATGGGTAGATTCTTTGGTATAGTAACCTTTCTAAAACTTTATACAGCACACTCAGCAACGAAATCGGTCTATAACTTGATGCTTCTTCAGCCGGCTTTCCTGGTTTTAATATGGCAATAACTTTGGCTTTTTTGAACTCTGGAGGAATGTTACCAGAGATCAGAATATTATTATAAAATGAAGTTAGCCATTGTAATGCCTTACTCCCAAGATGTTTAAGAAACTCGGGATAAATTCCATATACAATGTTTGTGTGATATTTTACAAATATTTAAATATTCTCGGTACTCGTTTTGTTTAAAAAAAAAAAAAAACAAAATAATAAAAATAAATAATTCGTCTTTTAGGTGCTAGGAAAGTAGTTTTGATATTTCATAATCTATTATTCAAACAAATCAACAATTTTTTTTGCCTCTTTTTACCAGTTTCGTTATCAGCTTTTTAAACAATAATATAAAATAAAATATTCTTATAATTATTCTTTAAAAGGAAAAGCATTATTACAATTTAAATTATACAGGCTGTTGCTTAAAGTACCTTGAATATTTTCTGCGTTATATTTGTGTTTTTTTCATATACAGGCTGCTTATGCCTACATTAAATAATTGTCGTGTTACTTTTTCAATTTTTATACAGGCTGTTTAAATTTTTTTTAGATTTAAGATTTTTGTATTTTTTCTACAGGTTGTTGCGCACATTTTAATAATGGGGTAGTTGAATAGGTCAAAAAAAGCTATATTTGAGTTACTTAATGCATAAAGTACTAACAAATAAAAATTACCCATGGCAAAAAAAAAAATTAGAGGTCCCCCTTTTTTTATAAAAAAATGGTGAACATCAAGCACTCCTTTAAAAACTTCTGTAAAACGCGCCCCATGACATCATCGGCAAGTCACTAAAGCGCATGCTCACAAAAATATCACGGATAAAGAAGAATTTGACAACTGTAACAACATAACCTACAATAATGGAGCCAAAGCGACAATTACGAAAAAATAAAGTGTTTTGTGTTGTGCCAAAGTGTAATAATACCTAATAGTTACACGCATCCGAACAGTGTTCCTGCACGTTCCTAAGATTGTAAAAATGTGGAAGAACTGTTTGGACGAGTGCCCGTAGTCATGCATAATAATATTATGAAGACAGCTGATAGAGGATAATAACAACTTATACTTTTGAGAAACACCTAAAAGTACTAGCTTCTTTTTGAAGTTAAGTTTAAAAAAATCTTCTTTGATTTAAATTCAACTTAATGCCCAAATTCACCGCACATTCTTAAGAGTTCCTTAAAGTCTAAGTGGCTGTTTACCATAAACAGAGTTTGATAACTGTATAGCATTGACATTTTCTAAAATTAGGCTTTCTATAAAAAGCAGTAACTTAGATTTTAGGGAACAGTTAAAATTTGCAGTGCAACCGGCCCTAAGAAATGTCAAATTAAGGGAAAGTTTATAAACTTACGATTATTTTTTTACAGCTTAAGAAAAGATACTAAAAACTGGTTTGATTGTAAAACTATTCAGAAACTAAAGCCTGAAAAATTTGCAGGACAAGAGGCAAGCAGAACAAAGTTAACTTACAGGGTCAGTCAAGAAAAGAAAAAGACAATTTACAAAGATTTGACGTCAAAAAGTCTACCAAAAGAACTTTATTTCGTGAGCCTCATGATCAACCGTTGGTACCACTTTTAGTTTAAGACTTAAGAGGCGAAAAGCCGAAATGGATGATTTAACGAAAAGGATAAACGAACGTGTATCGAAAAAATTAACTTTTTATTGTAAAATATTTACAAAAACGTATTTTGCTAGTAATATTATGTAAACTTAAGTCAAATCAAGAAGGTTTTCTTTTTGAAAAACATTTTTATTGCTGTACAATAAATCCTTATTAGATAGAATACATAATAAATAAACAAAATGTGTTAAATATTTCTTATAACCTCAAATACTGTCGTTTCAACATTTCTTAGCACTTCCAATGATGCTTTGCAACATTTCTCCAACAAAAATCACTTCAGTTATAAAAACTTCCTCATTATCTGGGGCTGCTACGCAGAATAAGCCCTTTTTTGTCGCAGAAGTATATTTGTAGCATTATTTGGTAGTACGTCAACACTTGCCAAGCTACTGGACTATCCAAGCGTTTCAAGAAAGTTCCTTGCTCTGAATGGGATATTTTTTTGGTTCTTCGACTATTCTTTTGTTTTTGGGTGGTAATAACAGAAGCTTCTTTCGAAACATAAAGCTTAGATCCATTGGATGACTCCTACACTTGCTAAAGCTGTTTTCTTTGGTAGTACGTCAACACTTGCCAAGCTACTGGACTATCCAAGCGTTTCAAGAAAGTTCCTTGCTCTGAATGGGATATTTTTTTGGTTCTTCGACTATTCTTTTGTTTTTGGGTGGTAATAACAGAAGCTTCTTTCGAAACATAAAGCTTAGATCCATTGGATGACTCCTACACTTGCTAAAGCTGTTTTCTTCCAATAACAATAATAACATCAAGCTTTAGTACCTAAATGAGGGCTCTTCGTAAAGCCATAAGAAAAGCGCCACTGCATATTTATATTTCCCTGTAAAAAATAATAATTAATTAAAATCAAGACGTTTGTGCTTAATAATGCTTGTGAATACCTAAAACTAAAAAATATTTGAGAAAAAACAATTAATTTTTACCTAAATGGACGAAATAACAATGTTGCTTTTGTTTATTGTTTCTCACATTAACAGTTTAAGATTCTATTCGTAATCGTATGACATAAAGTTTAGCTTGAGCTTGTGTCCCTTTAAAGGGTCCCCTTAGCTTTGTCTAGGGCACACTTTTGTTAAACATACTTTTAAATGCTGAGCAGTTTGTGCATTGTTTCCTTTTCTTTATCATCGATTACAACTTTATGTTCTTGAGGATGAGGTTTCATTGCTTTAGCTGTACAAATGTACTGAGTCGTCCTTTTTACTTGAACGTATCCAACGGCTGCAATATCTCTCCATAGCATGCTCTGAGCTGAGCTAAAAAAAAATCTTTAGTCCATTTGTCGCTTGTCAATACTTAAAAAGAAATAAATAGCAAAAAACTTACCGTTTGGTTATAACATTTATAAGCTTAGATAAGTAATAGTTGGGGTTTATGTTACAGTGTTTGTCGCTCCATATCAACGTCGCTACCTGTCTTTTCACAATCCACTAAGCCTAGCCTTGGCATTTTATTTTAGTGATCAACGAACACACACTTGTTTTATACAGACAAAGGCACTAGGGATAGAATATTGCTAGTCACAATTCAACCAACCCCAACAGTTTACAAGTGTCTTTGCTCTATTATGCATAAAATAACAACAATAATGAAACATTAACAACTTTGTAGGTTATGTTACAGTATTACTGTGTCAACCTTTAGGAATTTACGGAGACACGAACTACACATCGTACGCAATTCTCATCGTCGTATTCGGTTTGTTAGACTGTGATGATTAACGTTTATTATAAGCTAATAAAGTGCCACATTCTAAAATTTAAGTATGGAAAGCAAATGTCGATAATAGCGTCTTGCCGATGACGTCAGCGAATGAAATATTTAAACGCTTTTTCTCAAAATCAGTACTTTAACGGGAGATTGCGCGGTAATGTTGGTTGCCTAAAATCAACCAAAAACAACCCTTTCCGTTTTATGGACATTGGGAATATAAGAAAGATTTCGGATTAAAAAAGGTACTTACCCGCAAGAGAAAAGATCAATAAACAATATGAGTGGTTCAAAATATGTATTACAATGCACTAAAATACCAAATTTAGTAAATTAAAAAACACTTTTTTTTGACCATTTGTAGCTCTTTTTTAATCATTTTATTCAGCACTTTTTAGATTGATTTACGAACCCAAAATCACTCATATTGTTCTTCATTTAATGTAGAATAATTATTTACTGCATAATAGATGTTTATAATTCAAATAAACTCAATGTCCATAAAACGAATTTGCAATGCTTAAAAATGTCAAAAAAATTTAAAAACTAAAAAATTATCGACCCCTGCATTACCGATATTAATAAAAATGGACAAACGTCAGCTTTAAAATATTCGTAAAGAATTTTTTGATAGAAACTCCGAAATCGCTTTTTATAAGTTATTATTGGTTTGTTTAGTTAATCCTATTTTGTACAAGGTAAGTAAAGGTATAATTAAACTAAAACCTCATTTAAAGAAAGAACAAATCCCGGCCAATGTATCATTCTCGAAAGAAAAATACAAAAAATAAGAAGTTGCAATATTGGTGGAATGATAAAAAACGGAAAAGGCCTAAAAAGTAAGTTACTTACTTTCAACTTTAAATACAACCAACACTCAAGGTGTCCTTCAACCAAATTAGAAACGTTAAAACATAGGGACATAGGAAGGTACTTACTGCAATTTCAGAATCATTTTCTTAAAGTTTCTAAAAATGACGGGTGTGAAGCTATCCACAAAAAGTTATCCACAGAATTTAAGAGTGGTGCTAATGTGTACGCGCCATTCCCTTCTTCTTGTTCATTTGTGGATAACTTTTAAACGTCCATATCTTTTTTTAAAATCAAATTTTATTTTTTCTAATTGCATCGCAAATAATAGTTTTATTTAAAACATGCTTATAATAAAGTCGTATTTCTAAGTAAATAAAATACAAATATACAGTTCAATATAAAAGTATATAAATATTATTTCAGACCAAAACCAGGTTTTTTTTAAATTTTTGTCGGGTACATTAAATAGGTACTTATAATCAATACTGCATTTTTTATTTTTCTTGTAAACAAGATGTTAAGGTGTTTTTTTTTTCTTTAAAAATGGGCATGTTAGGTACTTAATTATAAAAATTCCCACTAACGCATTTTTGTTTTATTTTTTTCTACAAAAACCGCACATACGATTTCAATTAAATTTTTTTTAAGGGTGCTTTAGGTACTAATAATGAATACTGTATTTTTTATTTTTCTTGGAAATAAGATATTAAGGTGTTTTTTTTTCTTTAAAAATTGGCATGTTACTTATTAATAGAAATTCCCACTAACGCATTTTTGTTTTATTTTTTTCTACAAAAACCGCACATACGATTTCAATTAAATTTTTTTAAGGGGTGCTTTAGGTACTAATAATCAATACTGTATTTTTTATTTTTCTTGGAAATGAGAAGTTAAGGTGTTTTTTTTTCTTTAAAAATTGGCATATTAGGTACTTATTAATAGAAATTCCCACTAACCCATTTTTGTTTTATTTTTTTCTACAAAAACCGCACATACAATTTTAATTTAACTTTTTTTAGATGTGCTTTAGGTACTTATTATCAATACTGTATTTTTTATTTTTCTTGGAAATGAGACGTTAAGGTGATTTTTTTTCTTTAAAAATTGGCATGTTACTTATTAATAGAAATTCCCACTAACGCATTTTTGTTTTATTTTTTTCTACAAAAACCGCACATACGATTTCAATTAAATATTTTTTAGGGGTGCTTTAGGTACTAATAATCAATACTGTATTTTTTATTTTTCTTGGAAATAAGATGTTGAGGTTTTTTTTTTTCTTTAAAAATTGGCATGTTACTTATTAATAGAAATTCCCACTAACGCATTTTTGTTTTATTTTTTTCTACAAAAACCGCACATACAATTTCAATTAAATTTTTTTTAGGGGTGCTTTAGGTACTAATAATGAATACTGTATTTTTTATTTTTCTTGGAAATGAGACGTTAAGGTGTTTTTTTTTCTTTAAAAATTGGCATGTTAGGTACTTATTAATAGAAATTCCCACTAACGCATTTTTGTTTTATTTTTTTCTACAAAAACCGCACATACAATTTTAATTAAACTTTTTTTAGGGGTGCTTTAGGTACTTATTATCAATACTGTATTTTTTATTTTTCTTGGAAATGAGACGTTAAGGTGTTTTTTTTTCTTTAAAAATTTACATGTTACTTATTAATAGAAATTCCCACTAACGCATTTTTGTTTTATTTTTTTTCTACAAAACCGCACATACGATTTCAATTAAATTTTTTTAAGGGGTGCTTTAGGTACTAATAATCAATACTGTATTTTTTATTTTTCTTGGAAATGAGACGTTAAGGTGTTTTTTTTTCTTTAAAAATTGGCATGTTAGGTACTTATTAATAGAAATTCCCACTAACGCATTTTTGTTTTATTTTCTTCTACAAAAACCGCACATACGATTTCAATTAAATTTTTTTAAGGGATGCTTTAGGTACTAATAATCAATACTGTATTTTTTATTTTTCTTGGAAATGAGACGTTAAGGTGTTTTTTTTTTCTTTAAAAATTGGCATATTAGGTACCTATTAATAGAAATTCCCACTAACGTATTATGTTTTATTTTTTTCTACAAAAACCGCACATACAATTTTAATTAAACTTTTTTTAGGGGTGCTTTAGGTACTTATTATCAATACTGTATTTTTTATTTTTCTTGGAAATGAGACGTTAAGGTGATTTTTTTTCTTTAAAAATTGGCATGTTACTTATTAATAGAAATTCCCACTAACGCATTTTTGTTTTATTTTTTTCTACAAAAACCGCACATACGATTTTAATTAAATATTTTTTAGGGGTGCTTTAGGTACTAATAATCAATACTGTATTTTTTATTTTTCTTGGAAATAAGATGTTGAGGTGTTTTTTTTTCTTTAAAAATTGGCATGTTACTTATTAATAGAAATTCCCACTAACGCATTTTTGTTTTATTTTTTTCTACAAAAACCGCACATACAATTTCAATTAAATTTTTTTTAGGGGTGCTTTAGGTACTAATAATGAATACTGTATTTTTTATTTTTCTTGGAAATGAGACGTTAAGGTGTTTTTTTTTCTTTAAAAATTGGCATGTTAGGTACTTATTAATAGAAATTCCCACTAACGCATTTTTGTTTTATTTTTTTCTACAAAAACCGCACATACAATTTTAATTAAACTTTTTTTAGGGGTGCTTTAGGTACTTATTATCAATACTGTATTTTTTATTTTTCTTGGAAATGAGACGTTAAGGTGTTTTTTTTTCTTTAAAAATTGGCATGTTAGGTACTTATTAATAGAAATTCCCACTAACGCATTTTTGTTTTATTTTTTTCTACAAAAACCGCACATACAATTTTAATTAAACTTTTTTTAGGGGTGCTTTAGGTACTTATTATCAATACTGTATTTTTTATTTTTCTTGGAAATGAGACGTTAAGGTGTTTTTTTTTCTTTAAAAATTGGCATGTTAGGTACTTATTAATAGAAATTCCCACTAACGCATTTTTGTTTTATTTTTTTCTACAAAAACCGCACATACGATTTCAATTAAATTTTTTTAAGGGGTGCTTTAGGTACTAATAATCAATACTGTATTTTTTATTTTTCTTGGAAATAAGACGTTAAGGTGTTTTTTTTTCTTTAAAAATGGGCATGTTAGGTACTTAATTATAAAAATTCCCACTAACGCATTTTTGTTTTATTTTTTTCTACAAAAACCGCACATACAATTTTAATTAAACTTTTTTTAGGGGTGCTTTAGGTACTTATTATCAATACTGTATTTTTTATTTTTCTTGGAAATGAGACGTTAAGGTGTTTTTTTTTCTTTAAAAATTGGCATGTTACTTATTAATAGAAATTCCCACTAACGCATTTTTGTTTTATTTTTTTCTACAAAAACCGCACATACGATTTCAATTAAATTTTTTTAAGGGGTGCTTTAGGTACTAATAATCAATACTGTATTTTTTATTTTTCTTGGAAATGAGAAGTTAAGGTGTTTTTTTTTCTTTAAAAATTGGCATATTAGGTACCTATTAATAGAAATTCCCACTAACGCATTTTTGTTTTATTTTTTTCCACAAAAACCGCGCATACGATTTCAATTAAATTTTTTTTAGGGGTGCTTTAGGTAATAATAATCAATACTGTATTTTTTATTTTTCTTGGAAATGAGACGTTAAGGTGTTTTTTTTTCTTTAAAAATTGGCATATAGGTACCTATTAATAGAAATTCCCACTTACGCATTTTTGTTTTATTTTTTTCTACAAAAACCGCACATACGATTTCAATTAAATTTTTTTTAGGGGTGCTTTAGGTATTAATAATCAATACTGTATTTTTTATTTTTCTTGGAAATGAGACGTTAAGGTGTTTTTTTTTCTTTAAAAATTGGCATATAGGTACCTATTAATAGAAATTCCCACTTACGCATTTTTGTTTTATTTTTTTCCACAAAAACCGCGCATACGATTTCAATTAAATTTTTTTTAGGGGTGCTTTAGGTAATAATAATCAATACTGTATTTTTTATTTTTCTTGGAAATGAGACGTTAAGGTGTTTTTTTTTCTTTAAAAATTGGCATATAGGTACCTATTAATAGAAATTCCCACTTACGCATTTTTGTTTTATTTTTTTCTACAAAAACCGCACATACGATTTCAATTAAATTTTTTTTAGGGGTGCTTTAGGTATTAATAATCAATACTGTATTTTTTATTTTTCTTGGAAATGAGACGTTAAGGTGTTTTTTTTTCTTTAAAAATTGGCATATAGGTACCTATTAATAGAAATTCCCACTTACGCATTTTTGTTTTATTTTTTTCTACAAAAACCGCGCATACGATTTCAATTAAATTTTTTTTAGGGGTGCTTTAGGTACTAATAATCAATACTGTATTTTTTATTTTTCTTGGAAATGTGACGTTAAGGTGTTTTTTTTTCTTTAAAAATTGGCATGTTCGTCTCATTTCCAAGAAAAATAAAAAATACAGTATTGATTATTAGTACCTAAAGCACCCCTAAAAAAAATTTAATTGAAATCGTATGTGCGGTTTTTGTAGAAAAAAATAAAACAAAAATGCGTTAGTGGGAATTTCTATTAATAAGTAACATGCCAATTTTTAAAGAAAAAAAAACACCTTAATATCTTATTTCCAAGAAAAATAAAAAATACAGTATTGATAATAAGTACCTAAAGCACCCCTAAAAAAAGTTTAATTAAAATTGTATGTGCGGTTTTTGTAGAAAAAAATAAAACATAAATGCGTTAGTGGGATTTTCTATTAATAGGTACCTAATATGCCAATTTTTAAAGAAAAAAAAACACCTTAACGTCTCATTTCCAAGAAAAATAAAAAATACAGTATTGATTATTAGTACCTAAAGCATCCCTAAAAAAAATTTAATTGAAATTGTATGTGCGGTTTTTGTAGAAAAAAATAAAACAAAAATGCGTTAGTGAGAATTTCTATTAATAAGTAACATGCCAATTTTTAAAGAAAAAAAAACACCTTAATATCTTATTTCCAAGAAAAATAAAAAACACAGTATTGATAATAAGTACCTAAAGCACCCCTAAAAAAAGTTTAATTAAAATTGTATGTGCGGTTTTTGTAGAAAAAAATAAAACATAATACGTTAGTGGGAATTTCTATTAATAGGTACCTAATATGCCAATTTTTAAAGAAAAAAAAAACACCTTAACGTCTCATTTCCAAGAAAAATAAAAAATACAGTATTGATTATTAGTACCTAAAGCACCCCTTAAAAAAATTTAATTAAAATCGTATGTGCGGTTTTTGTAGAAGAAAATAAAACAAAAATGCGTTAGTGGGAATTTCTATTAATAAGTACCTAACATGCCAATTTTTAAAGAAAAAAAAACACCTTAACGTCTCATTTCCAAGAAAAATAAAAAATACAGTATTGATTATTAGTACCTAAAGCACCCCTTAAAAAAATTTAATTAAAATCGTATGTGCGGTTTTGTAGAAAAAAATAAAACAAAAATGCGTTAGTGGGAATTTCTATTAATAAGTAACATGTAAATTTTTAAAGAAAAAAAAACACCTTAACGTCTCATTTCCAAGAAAAATAAAAAATACAGTATTGATAATAAGTACCTAAAGCACCCCTAAAAAAAGTTTAATTAAAATTGTATGTGCGGTTTTTGTAGAAAAAAATAAAACAAAAATGCGTTAGTGGGAATTTCTATTAATAAGTACCTAACATGCCAATTTTTAAAGAAAAAAAAACACCTTAACGTCTCATTTCCAAGAAAAATAAAAAATACAGTATTCATTATTAGTACCTAAAGCACCCCTAAAAAAAATTTAATTGAAATTGTATGTGCGGTTTTTGTAGAAAAAAATAAAACAAAAATGCGTTAGTGGGAATTTCTATTAATAAGTAACATGCCAATTTTTAAAGAAAAAAAAACACCTCAACATCTTATTTCCAAGAAAAATAAAAAATACAGTATTGATTATTAGTACCTAAAGCACCCCTAAAAAATATTTAATTGAAATCGTATGTGCGGTTTTTGTAGAAAAAAATAAAACAAAAATGCGTTAGTGGGAATTTCTATTAATAAGTAACATGCCAATTTTTAAAGAAAAAAAATCACCTTAACGTCTCATTTCCAAGAAAAATAAAAAATACAGTATTGATAATAAGTACCTAAAGCACCCCTAAAAAAAGTTTAATTAAAATTGTATGTGCGGTTTTTGTAGAAAAAAATAAAACAAAAATGGGTTAGTGGGAATTTCTATTAATAAGTACCTAATATGCCAATTTTTAAAGAAAAAAAAACACCTTAACTTCTCATTTCCAAGAAAAATAAAAAATACAGTATTGATTATTAGTACCTAAAGCACCCCTTAAAAAAATTTAATTGAAATCGTATGTGCGGTTTTTGTAGAAAAAAATAAAACAAAAATGCGTTAGTGGGAATTTCTATTAATAAGTAACATGCCAATTTTTAAAGAAAAAAAAACACCTTAATATCTTATTTCCAAGAAAAATAAAAAATACAGTATTCATTATTAGTACCTAAAGCACCCCTAAAAAAAATTTAATTAAAATTGTATGTGCGGTTTTTGTAGAAAAAAATAAAACAAAAATGCGTTAGTGGGAATTTCTATTAATAAGTACCTAACATGCCAATTTTTAAAGAAAAAAAAACACCTTAACGTCTCATTTCCAAGAAAAATAAAAAATACAGTATTGATTATTAGTACCTAAAGCACCCCTAAAAAAAATTTAACTGAAATCGTATGTGCGGTTTTTGTAGAAAAAAATAAAACAAAAATGCGTTAGTGGGAATTTTTATAATTTAGTATCTAACATGCCCATTTTTAAAGAAAAAAAAAACACCTTAACATCTTGTTTACAAGAAAAATAAAAAATGCAGTATTGATTATAATTACCTATTTAATGTACCCGACAAAAATTTAAAAAAAACCTGGTTTTGGTCTGAAATAATATTTATATACATTTATATTGAACTGTATATTTGTATTTTATTTACTTAGAAATACGACTTTATTATAAGCATGTTTTAAATAAAACTATTATTTGCGATGCAATTAGAAAAAATAAAATTTGATTTTAAAAAAAGATATGGACGTTTAAAAGTTATCCACAAATGAACAAGAAGAAGGGAATGGCGCGTACACATTAGCACCACTCTTAAATTCTGTGGATAACTTTTTGTGGATAGCTTCACACCCGTCTAAAAATGCTCATTTTTGTAAATACAAATATCTTCCAAAAAAGATGCAGCAAAAGAAAAAACATTGTCCGTAAACAGAACCTCACACTTTAATCCTACATTCTACAAATTCATTGATTAACACTACACTGGAGAGCCACTTTTTAAAGACATTTTGTAAATACCAAATACAAATGCCTACTGGTTAGCAAGCAGAAAAAACGATTGTAATTTTATTAAACTGGCGAGTTCAGATCAATTTTATTTCGTTTGTTCTCTTTCCACACGTTTCACTTGTTTGTAAAGAATCTTATCATCAAAAATTAAAGACAAATACGCGAACAAATGCAGCAGAATTATTTTTGGCTTTATATTTCAGATCTATATTATTCTATTTTAAAAATACGAACTTTACTAGACACCACAGTCGGCCATTTAATAGCTTAATGCTTCCTCTCTACTAGTCGAAGTAGTGGTTGCGCACCGAGCAGACTGAGCAGAGCGAATAAACCCGATCACAAGACGAAGTTCAAAAACTTCGCCAGCACCCAAAGCCGGTTTCACCAGCGCCGTACCAACGTTACCAGCAAGGCCCGCTGCGAGGACGTGCCCCCAATATGTGGCCACCAAAAGACAGAATAAATGGGAATCTCGCGGGCGGGCCCCAAAGAATGCTAGAACGTCCTGGGTTTCACAGTAAGTGGCCCATAAACTTAGTGATAAAAATGAAATTGCGTCATTGGAATAACCCCTTATCCATATCTTTACTTTACAGTGATACCCCGGTTTCCCGAAATAGCAATAAAATGGAGTGACCAACGTTATTTTCTGTAGATAAATTACCAACAACATGTTTTAAAAGTGTTATTTGTATTGCATAACAGCTAGTTATGACCAAGATAAAATTAAATTTGAGTTTTATAACCGACGAGTAACTTTTTCCAATTTAATTCATTTTAAGTTGTATTTTAAAAAAATGTTTCTTTTTTTTGAAAAAAATTGATTTTAATATTAAAAAAATAGGTAAAAATCTCAAAATTATTATAAATAGGTAATAAATACATTCCTTAAAAAATACTTTGTTGTTTTTTTTTTTAAACCTTTACCTATGTACCTTGTATTACATCTATCTGCAAAATTTGGTGTAAATCCAACGTGATTGGTTATTACTCTTTGGGGGCTATTTAGGGGGTCTAGGAATTTTTTTAGAGATTTTTATTTCATAGAAATCTTTTTAAAACTTTATTTGACATATATTTGCAAAATTTGGTGCAGTTCCACCGAAAAATTTAATACATGACCAATTTTTGTGTACAACCCTGTATATGACCTATATATTTTGACGTCTTTTGACAAAGTCATAACCCAAAAAATAAAAAGTTGACAGAAGTTTCATTTTTTTAGTAAACTGTGGTGCCATCTTTTATGATTTGTTTGAGGTTTTTTTGTTTATTTCAAAAATAAATCAATAGAGGGAGATTTGTGCAATCCCCCTTTAAGATTTTTTTTTACGCAGACGGAATTTTTTTAGAATTTTTTTACTGAAGGGGTATAAGCTAATTTTTCGTCTACTATACGCCTGTATTTTTTTCCAAAAAGGCTCAACTACCCCATTATTTTTTTATACAAACATTTCTTTCATATTACTGCTTTAATTTATATAGTTGTATTTCAAAATGGATTTAACTCGTCTAATACGTGACGAATTAATTTATGAATTAGCTGTTAGGGGTTTTTCCGATTGTCACTCAGAAACTACATCCACTATGCGTCGTAAGCTCAAAGGTTTAATATCAACTGAAGAATTTGGTCGGGTAGTACACCATGAAAGTTATGTACCGGTTATTGCCGAGGAACTTAATAGTATTCGCGAAAAGCTAGCTTCCTTACAAACCTATATTAAATCCAAACCAAAAATTTCTGTAAACTCAAATGAACATCGCTGGATTGATACTCGTATTAAACATTTATTTGGGCGTCTTGAGCGTTTAACCATTGAGGATAGGGGCTTACTTGAAATAAGTATAGGTTACAGGGAAACACTCGAAGGGTTTGAAGAGACTGTTGATACCAGACTATTTGCCGATCCTGAAACTCAAGCACCAGTTCCAGCTGTAGTGACGAATGCCGTAGCTGCTGATCCACAAAATACCGCTTCTAAAAATTTTACCACACCTGTTTACAAGTGGAATGTACATTTTTCAGGTGATCCAGCTTCAATGAGTGTGAATGCTTTTATAGAACGAGTTGAGGAACTTCGTATAGCTCGTGGGGTATCCGAAAATGAGTTAAAAAATTCCATTATAGATTTATTAGAGGGTAATGCTTTACGCTGGTTTAGGTCCGTACAACACAACATAAGTTCTTGGAGGCAGTTTGTCCAATTATTAAGGGAAGAGTTTCTACCGTTCGATTATGGGGTTGAGCTTTGGCATGAAATCCGGAATAGGGTGCAAGGACCAAACGAACGAGTTATTGATTTTTTCTCCTGCATGATAAGTTTATTTAGACGTTTGCCTACCGAACCAAGTGAAGCTGAGAAGTTGGCCGTACTTCGTCGAAACATTTCCACATATTTTATTCGAAATTTAAGTCTTGCTGAATTTAATAGTGTTGAAGAACTACAGCAGTTGTGTAAAAAGATTGAAGCGTCTAAAATGTTTGCATCTCATAATTCAGGAAGTCAAAAACGAGTTAGTTTCTTGGAACCTGACTTGGCTTCTCCATCTCATTTGGCGGCGATGGATAATAGGCAGTCATTTAGTAATTCAGGGAATGCAGATGAGGAAAAACCTTTTAGGAATCACGAGCAGAGCGAAAAATTTAAGGATCCTTGTTGGAATTGTGGAGTGGTAGGGCACCGCTTTTCAAGGTGTAGGAAGGTAAGGACACAGATGTTTTGTTTTAAGTGTGGAGAAAAAGGCGTAACGAAATTTACTTGCAAATGTAATCCAAAAAACTCCACAGACGGTCGCGCAAACAACTAGGCGCGATCGTTAATTTAAAACATTCTCCTTCCAGTAATCCCGTACCAACAGACACTTCCTGGAATTCTTGGTTAACATTTGTAAACACAGAGTTTTGTAAATCAAAAATAGACAGTCTTTTTTCCAAATTGGGTGGTGATCCACGTCCATATTTAAGAATTAAAATTTTTGATGAACATTTAAATGGTTTATTAGATTCTGGAGCTACGGATACAGTAATTGGTAAACGCGGTTGGGAAAAACTTTGTAAATACAACTTAAGGTTAAGTAGTAATATTTCTTCTATGAAGGCTGCTAATGGTTCTTCATGTGGCATGTTAGGTTCAGTCACTTTACCGGTAGTTTTAGAAAATAAGTGTAAATTAATCAATTGTTTAGTTAGTTTAGATATTGATAGTGAAATTATTTTAGGTATAAATTTTTGGCGTGATATGCAAATAGTTGCAGATTTTTCAAAAAATTATTGGATATTTTCTGACCAAGACATTACGGCTAACATTTCCGGATTATCTCCTAGTAACTTAGAGCCAGTACAACAACTTAAATTAAATTCTTTAATTCAAAATTTCTTTTCTAAAATGGGGTCTGGGTTAGGTTGTGCTCGCGGAGTCACACACAAAATTGATACAGGGGATCACCCTCCAATTAAGCAAAGATATTATAACGTTTCACCTTATATTCAAGAAATTATTCACAAGGAAATCGACAACATGCTTCAGTTGAACGTTATAGAACCTTCTGCTTCGGCGTGGTCTTCGCCTGTTGTCATGGTAAAGAAAAGTTCTGGTGATTACAGATTTTGTGTTGACTTCCGCAAGGTCAATCAAATAACGCGTCGCGATGCCTACCCTTTACCTTATATTAACGGAATTTTAGATCGCTTACGTAATAGTAGATATTTATCATCAATCGATTTGAAGAGTGCGTATTGGCAAATTCCGTTAGACAAGGAAAGTAAAGATAAAACAGCTTTTACCGTCCCTGGAAAAGGATTATATCAATTTTGCAGGCTCCCGTTTGGCCTTAATAATGCTCCTGCAACATGGCAGCGGTTCGTCGATAATGTTCTTGGCTCAGAGTTAGAAAATTCCGTGTTTGTTTATTTAGACGACATTATTGTCACAACTCCCGATTTTGAATCTCATGTTTTGATTTTAGAAAGTGTTTTTAATAAACTTTTAAACGCAGGTTTAACAGTTAACCGCGAGAAATGTGAATTTTTAAAACCAGAACTTAAATACCTTGGCTATATAATAAATAAAGAGGGACTCCATACAGATCCGGCAAAAGTAGAGTGTATGCTTAATTATCCTGCTCCAAAAAATGTAAAGGAAGTACGTCGCTTTTTAGGGATGGTGTCGTGGTATCGGCGATTTATTAAAGATTTTTCATCATTAACCTCGCCACTTACAAAGTTAACGTGTAAAAATCACAAATATTTTTGGAGTTCGGAGTGTGAACAAGCCTTTTTACAAATAAAACAACATCTAGTGTCCGCACCTATTCTTACCTGCCCGGATTATACTAAAGAGTTTGTTCTACAGACTGATGCTAGTCAAGTAGGTCTTGGATGTGTTTTAAGTCAAGTTTTTCCGGAGGGTGAGAAGGTAATTTCATATGCCAGTCGTTCTTTAACAGCACAAGAGTCCAAATATTCAACAACTGAGTTAGAATGTCTTGCAATTTTATTTGGAGTTGAAAAATTTAGGTCATACATCGAGGGAGTAAGGTTTAAGGTCATAACCGACCACTATTCTCTCTTATGGTTATATAAATTGCAGAACCCTTCTGGTCGATTAGCTAGGTGGTCTTTAAGGTTACAGGGTTATGACTTTGAGGTTTTGCATCGGAAAGGGAAGTCACATCTTGTTCCAGACGCTTTATCTAGGGCCATTGCATATTTGGAAATTTCTACAGACGACGAAGACCCGTGGTATAAATCCCTTAGGACAAAAATTTTAGATTTTCCTGCAAAGTACCCTAAATTTAAAGTAGAAGACAACTCAATTTATAAGTTTGTCAATGGTGGTCAGCCGTCGTTGGATGATACTTTAGATTGGAAACTAGTTGTACCTAAATCATTGCGAAATTCTGTTTTTCTTGAGAACCATGATGCTCCTCTTTCAGGTCATTTAGGTATTTTTAAAACACAGAAGCGGATTGCTGCTAAATATTATTGGCCAGGATTAAGTCATGACGTGTGTCGTTATGTTAAGGGTTGTGAAGTTTGCAAGGCGCAGAAACCTGAACAAAAAGTACCACACGGTGAGATGAAGCCGAGGATTGTTTCTTTCCCTTGGGAGATGGTGTCGACAGATTTAATTGGACCTTTGCCCTTATCTCGTAATAAACATAGATTTATATTAGTAGTTACCGACTGTTTTACAAAATATAATTTACTTTTTCCACTCAAGGTTGCAAAAAGTCCTATTATAACAAAGCTGATTGAAGAAAATGTTTTTCATATTTACGGGGTTCCAGAAAGGCTGATATGCGATAATGGTAAACAATATGTCTCCAATACTTTTCGTAAAATGGTTGAATCTTATAATTGTAGAATAGTTTATAATCCTAACTATAGTCCACACGTAAATCCTACGGAACGTATGAACCGTACTATTAAAACAATGATTCGATCTTACATTAAAGAAAGTCATCGAGATTGGGACTTAAATTTGAGTAAAATTGGTTTCGCATTTAGGACAGCCGTACATGATGTCACAGGTTTTAGCCCAGCTTACCTTAACTTTGGACGAGAACCTTTTATTTCAGGGAACCAGCATAAAAATCGCAGAAATGGTTCAGTTGAGTTTTCTTCCAGGGATAAGTTAGCAGATCACGTCAAGGAAGTTCAGGACCTCTGTAAAATTGTTAGAGAAAGGATTAAAGCTGCTTCTTCCTCTAGTTGCGACCGATATAATTTGCGGCGACGTCCTCTTGTTTTGACGGCTGGGCAAATAGTCTGGAAACGCAACTATACTCTTTCAAACGCTGCCGATTATTATGCGGCTAAGTTAGCCAGTCCTTTTGTAAAATGTAAAGTTCTACGTCGAGTTAGCACAAACGTATATGAGTTACAAGATTGTCAAACTAAACGGAATATTGGGAGTTGGCATATTAAAGATATTAAAGTTGATTAATATACGTTAAAGTCCTTTTTTTTATAAGTTTTTTTTCTTTTGGTAAGAGTGGTGTTACGATTTTTGATTTAAAAATCGTTTTAGTTATATTTAAATTTAAATTAGGTCAATTATAGCGCGCTTAAATCAATACTATTAATTGATTAACGCGCCGGACAAAGATGACCTGTCGCGATCTAGAATAGGTAATATCCGTTCTTAGCAATCGATCCCGCAAGCACGTCAGGTGTACGCTGAAATTTGTGTTAAAATATGTGTTAGCCAGCTACCCTGTTTTAAACCAATAATTAAATATGGTGTTATAAATTTATGGTTATGATTATTATTGGTTATATGGCTCGTTAATCGAGGATTACGTGCAAATTTAGTGAAATAACGCTCTTATAGAGGTGAGTTAGATTTTTTGGTTTGGTTTTAATATAGTTCACGCTCTAAATCAATTTTCCCCCTTATAGCGTTTTTGGCACGGTGATTTTTGGAATAATTTGGGCTATTTTGGTTACCTGATCCCGTATATTTTGGCTTTTTAATCGTAAATTCTGGAAGCAGCCACGTTTCAAGTCAGGAGATAAGCGTTCCCGCAAGGACGGTACAGCTGCGATAAGCCGGTGGCAGCGGTCATACAACAGGAGGCGTAATTATTTCTCACATACGCATCGTCGGCAAGTACCACGCAGTGGATGTTTTTCTCTGATTCTTTTGATACAGTAAATTCAATTTTTCAATGATTAATTTCAAATTTTAACGTTAACTTCAATTTTTCTTCAATTTAAATTTACATTTCAATTCATTTAATTATATTTTAAAATTGCGATTACGCGATTTTGGCATTATATTATATCTTTTATTCTTAAATAGTTACGAAGGGGAAATATAGGTAGCCGATTTTCCGTGCCGCTATATTCCTTCTTTATTTTAAATCGATCGATTGCTAGGGTGTTAGTTTTAAGTGTTAAGTGTTTTGTATGGTATTTGCGCAACAACAAAATTAGGGTTTTGGCCTGTGATTTATTCTGTGGTATAATATCTGATTTTTCAATTCAATATACTTATATTTATTAAAATCAAGACGCTTTTCATTATAGGATTTCTTTCAGATTTACGGCCCGTCGGGGTAAAGCTTATTGGTTACTTTACCCCGGGGAATTTTACATATTTCTATTTTTTTTGGTAGTAAGGGCGGCATAACCTTTTGGCGCCCATTTTTCATTCTTTTAATTATTGTCGACCCCGCCCTCTCTGACTAGCCGGAGGACCTTTTTCTACCAAGAAACAAACTTTATCTTTGCCAAGTAAACCTGGTGAAAAGACACTGCGCACTGGGTTAAAATGGATTTGAAAATGTACCTTGTGAGAGTTTAATAACACTAACAAAGTAACAAACCACATAAGGAATATCAAAATTACAACAAAGTAACAAACGCATAAGGACGACCAAAAATAAAATAGAGAAGATTCTGGCTCCAAGAAATTAGAACGTTAGAAACGCCAGATTGCTTTATTGACGCCTTATTATTTATAAGAAAACCACGGAATTACCAAATTATAACCATGAAAAAAAGTTTTGTTATATATTAAATAAATTTTAATTAAAGTGTCAGTTTTATTTTGTGACATTAAATTGAAACCTAATATTTTAAATTGACATAAAACCTAACCTTACAATTACCTACCAATTACTCAGGTAAAAAATGAAAAAAGTCACTGTCAATTACCAACATTAAAGTCAATTAACTACCTTTGGTACTGTATATTGAAATGAATGCGACTGTACATCTAAAAATCCCATCTATGAGTCTTGATCATACACTTTTGCCTTGGATTCTATTGACGTTGTTGTCAGCTTCATTTCATGAAAATTTTGTAAAATTAAATTGATTATAAAAATGTAATTCGACGATTTAAAAAATAACCTAATGGTGAAATGGTTTAAGATAGACTGTAGCTTTGTATTTAACCATTTTATTCGTTAATATGTACTGTTATATTCAAGTAATAAGCGTTTAAAGTTTCGCACTTTGGGGCAACATATCTCTGAGGGTATATGAGATAGATTTTTTTTAACATTTTCTGGGGCTCCCTAGACATGCCCCAACAACGTACCATTGCGTTTATGCGCCATTTTTTGGACACCCTGTAGAATAAAATTTTTCTAGAATTTTTTTTAGGAAACTATTTTTATTTTGGTAAGATCCTACTGAGTAAAATTTTTACGTCTGATTTCAATCCAAAATATCCTATAAATAACCCCCAAATCTTTAATGTTTCTAAAGTTAAGTGCTGTTTTTCTTTGCAGTTTTAAATTACAAGAACAAGCAAATAATAAAAAAATGTGTTCTTAGTGATCCCAAAGTAAAAAACTATGAATGTTCAACACCTTTTGATGGAACCGTTGAACATTGTGGCCTATGTGACTCGGATAATTGTAATTCTGCAGAAGTACTTAAACGAAGTCAGCTTGAAATATTACTATTTATATATTTTGTGTTTTTTAATCTACAATAGCAAAATTAGCTACTAAGTATCTTTTGTAAAAGTATTATGTTAAAAGAACGCATTAAATATTTTGATGAAAAATACCTGGCATATTTGTTTTTGCATTTTATAATTTGCGAATAGCAAAGTTCAATCGTATTAAAATTAATCTACTAGGAGTTCATTTGTAGTGTTAACCAACCAGCAAAAATTTTGCACAATCAGCCAACCAAAAATAAAAAAACCATATATGATCGCCGAGCAGGCTTCCATTTTTCAAATTAAATTACAAGTATTTTAAATAACATATGTATGTTTTTAAAAGAGAGACCCGAGCCCATTACTATCTTGTGATGTATTAATTATTTAAAAATTAAAGACTTTTTTCCCCACTGTTTATTGTGTCGCATTTTTTTTTAATTGCAATTAAAAATGTATCCAAAACCTTTAAATTTTTTTATTAATAGTGACAATAGTGTAAAGAGTTGTTTGTTTTTTTAGTTACTGGCATGAATAAAAAGCAGGTAATAAGAAAATGCGTTCTCCATGTATCCAAAGGAAAGTATTCATGTTTAGGACCTCTTGATGGAAAAATTGAAAAATGCGAACTTTGTAATAAAGACAACTGTAATTTTGCAATTATGAATCAGAGCAATGAAATATTTTTTACTTTTCTTATATTAGCTTTTTTTGTGTAATTATAATTTTTACTCATTAAAAAAAATACACTGAACAAATTATAAAATCATTTAGTATTTTAAATGATACCTCGAATAATACATAAAAGTGTTTTTCTTAGGTAAAATCCTTTTAAATGTCTTTCCAATATAAGTAACCGTTTAATAACGTCGATTGCTAAACAATGTCTTTATTCAAAATAAAAACAAATTTAAACGAACAAATTAGACAAAACATAAACAAAAAATCAAACACAAACAAAGTACTAATTACTTACTTGAAAAAATAATAAACAAAATTTTAAATTGTATTTTCTTTATCACTTTCTGCAATATTGTGATCACTAACATCCCGTTCAGATTCAACCGAAGTAACTGGACTGTCAACACTAACCTTTTTCTGTGTTACCTTTTTAGGTAATCTCTTTTGTACCTTCTCCTTTGCCGATTTTTCTATTTGCAACATTTCAAAGCTCGTCACCACCTCTTCATCGATTTTTCGACCTTTTTGAGATTTTTTCGGTTTGGGTTGAGCTTTCTTTCGTGCTTTTGGAATCTTGAATGTTTCGTTGGTGGGTAATGGAATCTGGGAATCTTCTGCATTCGGTTGCTTGGAGTCTTGCGCAGCTTTTTTGGCTAAAATAATACCACAAATTAGTCTTAAACAAGAATATGACAGATTTAATCATACCTTTATTTTTCGCTTCAAGTTGTGATCTTAACATAACTATTGGAACTGTACTTCTTATTTCGGCTGGAAGTTCCTTTAACTTTTCCAAACTAAACAACGCAGTTAAGGATAGACAAAATGTTTGGAAAATACACACAAAATAGTCTAGGGGACAACATCTTTTCTTTAAATTGTTTAATGGTGATGTGAAGTTTAGTTGTTTTTACTATTGCAGTATATTCTTGCAATGCCTCTGAATAATTACCAATCATTTTTAGAGAAAAAACTAAATTAATAAAGAAAAAATAAACAGGGATAACATCGCTTGAAATTTAGCTAATTTAAAAAAAAATTAAACAACAGTTGTGAACAAGTAAAAAAGTAATGTCTTTCAGTAGTTAGTATGCCCCTTTCTGCTGGTAATAACGGCTTATCTTCTTCGCATGCTTAGAAAACGATTGTCATTCATTTCTTGGTCCAACATGCTCCATTGTTCTAAAACGCACTAAAAGAGCAGCTCACTTTCCCCAAATAGTTCAATTTGTTAAGTTAGCCTTCCTATGAACATGCTCTATTGGATTTAAATCTGGTGACTGAGCTGGCCAATTCCTAACTGGAATATTCTCTTTAGCTCGATAATCGCGAACCGGCATGGCAGCATTGGGACGGTCGTTATCATGTGTTTAAATAAAATCATGTTTAATGTTATGGGTATATGGAACAAGGGCATGGTCTAAAATTTTGTTAATGTATCCATTCGCGTTAGGAAAGCCATCCAACAAAACGCGCTCAGTTCTTCCGCCAAGAGAAATTTCACTTAAAACCATAATTGTGTTGTGTTATTCACAGACGAATCAGGGTTTGGATTACAACCAAATTCAAAAGAAACCTGTGTTTGGAGACGGTATGGAAATGAAGGTCCTTTGGAAACTGCACAGGAAGTCCATAGTTACCGATGGCACAATCATGGTTTTGGGTGGAATTTATTTTGGTGGAAGAACTAAGCGCGTTTTGGTGGACGGCTTTTCTAATACAAACGGATACATTAACAACATTTAGGACCCTTCGTTGTTCCGATGCTTTATCACTACATGAACATTGTCCATGGGCATCCCAAAATAAACATTATTTGTACTTTTTTATATTATTTACAACTTTATTATATTCTTGAATGTTCATATTTGTCACATACCAACCCTTATACCTACTATGACTTGTAATGTTTATTAATTTAATAATCATACGAATATACAATATATATTGGACACGATTTTATTCTAACACATGATAGCACTCGTCCCAATCCCGCATGTCGGTTCGCGACTATCGAGATAAAGAGAATATTGCAGTTATGAATTGGCCACCTCAGTCACCAGATTTAAATCCGATAGAGAATGCTCAAAGGAAGGCTTACTTAACAAATTTGGGCGAAAATAGCAGCTTTTGACCAAAAAGTTTTTGACGGGTCAAAATTTTTGGTATTAATACGGTCAAATAAGGTCAAATGAGGTATTATTCCTAAAAAATTTGTATAATAATGAAAAATCAAAAATCTTAGAAAATAAAATAAAAGAAACACTTAATGTTACTATTCTTTTTATTCTACTTTAGTATTTTTTACTGCTACTTGTATAGTTCCAAAAAAAACATAAAGTCACCTACTATTATACTCTTCGCAGACAATCGAAGAGTATTATAAATTTAATCAACCCAATCCTAAAATCGTTATTTTGAACAACTTTTAAAAATTTCCGTCCGTCCGTTCGTTCGTCTGTATGTCACACTTTTTTTTATAAGCAGAACATCTTAAGAACGAAAAGTCGAATCAAGTTCAAATTCTTGGTAGAAATCATTTTTCATAAAAGGAAGAACCCTATTGGTTTTTGAAAAAATCGAATAATAAAAAAGGGGGCACTGGAGCCCCCCAACTGTTATTAAATTTATATTTCGACTACTATAAAAATTACAGGGACTTTTCTTTTAAAGAATTATAGGTAACTTTTTTCTTAGCAAAAAGTATTCTTGTGGTTTTTTGTCTGAATAGATTTTTTTTTATTAATTTATACAAAATATGCAATTTTAAATTCTAAAATTTTCGTGAAAAAAAATCGAAAAAGCTCTTTTTTTAATTCAATTCAAATTTCTCTTTTTTTAATTCAGAATATGACCACCTTTAAAATGGGGGGATCAAAATACCGTATTAATACCTAGTCAAAATCTTGGTCAAATACCACTGTTAAGCCGTTATTACTAGTAGAAGAGGGCAGAACTACTTACTGAAAGATCGCATTACTTTTTTGCATGTCTTTTTTTAAATTAGCTAAATTTCAAGCGATGTTCTCCCTGTTTATTTTTTCTTTATTAATTTAGTTTTTTCGCTAAAAATGATTGGTAATTATTCAGAGGCATTGCAAGAATATACTGCAATGGTAAAAACAACTAAACTTCAAATCACCAAAAAAAAAATTGAGGAAAAGATTGTTGTCCCCTAGATTATTTTGATGTGTGTATTAATTAAAAACGTTTGTTTAAAAAAAAATACCTACAGTGATATTGTATCCTCCCCGTTTAGACATTTAGCAAATGTTCTAAAGAACATGAATTGATTAAAATTGTTAATAACTTGGCAGTATTTCAATGAAATTGAGAATATTTTAGATACCACTGTTGATGATTGAAACTCTTTCAAACTGCTAAATTTTCGAGCTAATGCCTAAAATATTTATGATTTTTATTGAAATGCAAAATTGCAACAATTTTGCTGAATTGCTTGTTGCTGTTGAGAAAAAAACGCGGAATAAATTTAAAATTTACCTTTAATGATTTGGCTTCTCCACTTCCAACGTCAATATTTCGTGCATCGTTAAATGATTTATCAAAACAATGAAACAATGTTTCAATAACAACCAAAATCAGCGCAGTTTCATTGAATTCATATAATTTTGTGGCGAACCTTTCAATATGTGCCCCATAAAGTTCAGCTTTCTAGAAAAAAAGTTTAAAAATGGAAAACAATGTCCTGATAAAAAACTAACCGAGACATAAAGTTTAAAAATATATCCTGCGTTTCGTTGGGAAATTATTCCACCGCACATTAAAGCAAAGAAATTTTCAACATGGTCTCTCTTGGTTTTGATGTACACTACAATTACACTTAATTTAGTATTTTAATCCAATAAGAGGTAAACCCTGTATACAATCCTGATTAGTTAAAATCCTTTGATCCAAAAAACGACCCAATTCGTTTTCTTCGTCAACAGACAATGTTAAAGAAAATCCAATAAACAGGTCCTTCTTAAAAATTTCCTTGCAAGAGATGCAAAATTTACAAATTAAACGGAAAATTTCGAAACCATTTTCCTAAAAAACAAGGCAACATAAGGAAAAAGTGCAACAACACGACATTATTTTTTACATTCTTCGTTTCATACGCAGTTTTTAAAAGATTAGTGGATTTTTGGATGTACTTTTTATACCAGTCGATCCAAGTTTCCTTCAGTTTTTTTAACTCATCTCTATTTAATTGGCGGTCAAAACTTTTCTGGTCAATTAATTTTAATTTCCACAATAGAAATCCTCTGCAGCATGCCAATCTCAACTTCTTGTCCTATGAGACAGATTTTTTTAACATTTTAGTGAAATAAAACTTAAAACAAAATTAATAAATTTCCGGTCCAAAGAAAAAAATGCAATAAATAAAATCATTTTAATTACCTCGATTGGTAGGTCTAAGTCATAATCCATAAGAACTTCCCAAGAAAAGTGTTCATTTAAATCAAAACTTTTGTAAATTAATGATATTTTTAAGAGCATGTCTACGTCTTCATTGGTTTCATCGGAGATTTCCTAAAGTAAAACAATAAGAAATAATACATCAAAACCTATTTTAATGTTAACCCACAATAATTAAATAAAAAACTTTCCAATTCTATCACAAAAAGTAACAATTTTTTTTCGTACTTACCCCTGTTAATTTTTCTTTAATCCTAGTACAAATATTATCCAAATAAGACCAGATTAACTGTTTGGCTCTTTGTTCAAAGTCTGGAATATTTTCAGCAAAGGTTGAAAATAGTTTTACTATGTTTTTTATTAGTTCCACATTTGATGTGTTAAGGAACAATTTTTGGTAATATCTTATTATAATCTGATATTCCTTAAAAAAAAGTCAACATATCGAATTTGAACAATTATTATTTAAGAATAATTTAAATAAATAAAAAAATATCATACTTTATGACTTTCAACACCCAAGTATCTGTAATTTATAAGGTTTAAAATTTTGGAATACTGAATTAAAACCTTCTCGTCGTCGGCATATTTTATTAAAATATCCTTTGAGTGTTTTAAAAATGCTGTGCCAATATCTTTGTGCGTTTCACCAGTACCCTCTAAAAAATATTTCTTGTAAATATAAAGAATTAATTAGTTCTCACAGGACCATTTTACTAAAATCTCTAAACGGTTTAGTTAAAAAGATAAAAACATATTTTTGGGCAAACAATTTTGCAATAAAATCTTACCGTCAACAGTGAGTTTTCTCCGGTACACAGATATTCCGGTCAAATGCTGATTTACGGCGTGATAAGCTAGCTCAAAAAGACCCTTTCTTTCTTTTATAGTTAGATCATCATTTATAAGTGATTCTACAAAATCACCCCACTTATTTAATTCCCAGTTGTATTCACAACTTGCTTCGACTAATAATGGCATCAATGGGTAATACTAAAAACAAAAATGGTAACCAAATAAGAAAAATGTTCCATTTTCCTTCGAGATAGAAATGTTTGAGTAAATATCTTACATTTTTATTTAACGCAATGCCAATAATTTTTGAATAAACATTTTGGTCATCATTTGTAGTTTTGTAGAATTCCAGAAAACTTATATAAAAATCAGCAGCCTCCTTAGCAATAAAATAGTTGTTGATGTAAATCATTGGTATTATTTTTAAAAAATATTCCAATGCTATTTTCGAATAACTAAAATAGAATAAAAGCTTAGAAAAATATTATTTGATTAGAACTTGAAAAATTATTAACATTTGGTTTCTAAACTTTAATTGCTAATATAAATTTGACCTTTTTTTGAATTCTGAACTAAGGCAAATATTCACACATACTTTAAGACATTATTTTTAAAGAACCTGTATATTTTTATTTCTAAGAGTAAGACAAAAAAATAAGTACAAAAATCAGCATGTTAATAAAAATATTTCAATCATTTTTATGAGCGATTTATGAAACCTCAAGGATGATTCGGTCAATTGTTTTGATTTATGGCATAGAGAAAAGATAACGTTTCTCATATTACCAATAAAAGACAACATAATATATGGCTCTAGACCAATGAAATACAGTACCAAATTTCTTTTTTTGCCATAAATATCTAAAATAATACACATATTATGAAACCACTTACCACTTAAGCAACACTTTAAATATTCCAATAGCTGATCGAACCACTTCATCAATAACGTCATCAAATCTTCCTGCAACTACAGTGGCTAATTCTTCAACATGCGGTCGTAAAAAATTATTAAGCTCCTTCTCATTAACCAATTTTCGAAAGGTTGTCATAGCTGCCAAACGCACATCCTTATTCTAAAAACAACACTATTTGTAAATTGGGCCAAAGGATCACTTTTAATCATTACCGGATCAAGAATTAACTTCTTAAGCAGCCCCAGACAAGTTTCTGGGTTTACAAAATTTTCCGGCATATTTTTCATCCAATACAACATCTCTTTAGCATTGTCAACTTTTAGCTTATAGAGGACAGGATCCCCAATAAGACAGTTATTTTTAAAAATATTGTAAAAGAAGTTAACGTATACATCAATGTTTCTTCTCTGGTTTGTCCAAGATAGTCTTTTATTCGTTTCCGGAATATGGCTTACCGTCTGAAGAATTTCCTTTCGAATATGGGTTAAAGTTGTGAATATTTTAATAACTAAAAAATATATTTTCGGAAAAAATTATTAAATTTTAAATAAAGCTTTAGAAATAGTAACTAAATCAGGCCCTTTACTTACGAACTAAAAGCCCAGTATGCCTAATTGGCCTTGCAATGCTTAGACACATTTGCTCAATAAAAGAAAATAAATGTTTTGAAAAAAAAGCAGAAAAAATAACATCTTCATTAAATCCAACCAAGATAAGTTTCTCAAAAAAGCAAAATACAGCTGCTAGTAGAACTTTTCCCAATTTGCTTTGATTTCTCGCTTCTTTAAAAAAATAATTTCCAGTTTTCTGCACCAAAAAAAAACATTAAAAATGAAGATCGGGCTATTTCGTCCTTAGCAATAATTGAAGACTTACTTTCGGGAAAGAGGACCTTGCAAATGAAGAATTCTAGCGATTCAAAGCGAGCTTTCGTAATTTAATGTGTAACTTCGTCAGGCAGCGTCTCAAATCTAATGTGAACTTGGGTAGTATTTCGGGTAATGCATGGCTAAAATTTGTGAACTAACATCGAGTGGTGAATTACTCTAATCCACTTAAACATGTAAAAATACGAAAAATATGAAATTGTTTCAATTTTAACCGGCATGCTTGTCGTTGGGAGATCTGTAGATCTCCCAACGACAAGCATGCCGGTTAAAATTGAAACAATTTCATATTTTTCGTATTTTTACATGTTTAAGTGGATTAGAGTAATTCACCACTCGATGTTAGTTCACAAATTTTAGCCATGCATTACCCGAAATACTACCCAAGTTCACATTAGATTTGAGACGCTGCCTGACGAAGTTACACATTAAATTACGAAAGCTCGCTTTGAATCGCTAGAATTCTTCATTTGCAAGGTCCTCTTTCCCGAAAGTAAGTCTTCAATTAAAAATGAAATTTCTGGATATTTGTCCCTCTATTTACCTTTACGCTTTCAGGAATCATTTCTTCACTTTCCATTTTTCGAACCAAAAGTCTACCTGATTCAATACTAAGTTTGTAAAAACATATTACATCTACTTCCTGGTAGCCACAAAGGTCTGCAAAAAGCTCTACCAAATCCGTCATTACTTTCTCAGGATTTTTTTCAATTGCCGCTATTAAGCTAGATACGATATCAGAAATATCGCTAGGTTGGGTTAAAATACGAGCGTACAACGAGCGATCCTTAGTTGGCTTGAACAATTTCCACAACTTGCCTTTATAATATACATGCTCCTCAATGATTTCCTCGTAGGAAGCAGAGCAAACTGACGCTAAAGCATTTTTTGTTGTACTTTAATGTAAACAATTTAAACAACTCTTACCATTATCGTCGTCAGCAGTTACAGGTTCAATTGAAGCTTCTGGATCGACTGATTCATGAATAGAAGCGCTTTCAGCTTCTGGAGCCTCATTTGGTATCGGTTGAGCAAGATCTTCTTCGGATTCGGAGGACTGCGTTCGACCTTCCAAACTTTTGTTGTGCTTTTTAGAAGAGACTACAGTATCATTAGAGGAAGCATGAGATCTTACTTCAATTTCAGATCCAATTACTGATAGGTTTGGTGATTCAGGTTTATTATACAAGGATTTTCTAGTCGGCGTACTTGTTGCTTTAGACGATCCTTGCGAATGTGGATCTTGTCTCGCATCTTGCTTTCTACGTTTGGCAGGAGAACCGTATTCATGTGCTTCCATGTTAAATAAGTATTTTTTGCACTTTCTATATTATTTCACAAATTTTTAAGCAATAAGACTCTCGGATTACGTTAAAATAGGGAACGAAGATTGAAGAAGAGCCAAACTATTATTTACCGCATTTTCTAAAAAATCAGGTATTCCGAAATTGGAAACAAGTGACAAACTTCCCGCTTGTTTCCAAATTTTTATCGGGCAAATATCATACACATTCATGTAGTTTTTTCGGTTTTTTCTACACCCACACCGTGCCTTTCTTCCGTTAATGTTTGATGTTCGTAAGATAGTTCAAATGTACAAACATACATGGTTTAAGGTTATGTTTGAATAATTTTAAAAGTTTTTTAAATTATATAGTTATATTAGTTATGGCCAGAAATAAGTTGTTAGATTTTAAATGCAACAACCCAGGAGCTGTACGTTATGGAAATTTCATAAATTATTATGACTTCCATCCACCAAAAAGTCGGTTAAGTTTGTTACCAACTAATTTTTGGGGCGATTTAGATTATTCTGACGTGTTTTGTATTTTGGATATCGGCTGCAACTCTGGGGTAAGTTTAAAAATTATGAAGGTCCAATATATTTGAATAATTTTTGATTTTTCAGGACCTGACCCTAAGTTTGCAAGATTTCATTGCTCAACAAATCCCACAATCCAAATGCTACACTTTAGGAATTGATATAGATCCAACATTAATAGAACGAGCAAACGAAAAAATAAAGAATCAAAAGCAAGAAAGCATAGCATTCCAATGCGTGGACATAATGACTGAACAAAAAAGTTTAATTGGAGACTACATGGCTTCCAAGGAAATCAAGAAATTCAATACAATTTTTTGTTTTTCAGTAACGATGTGGATACATTTAAATTACGGTGATGATGGCCTTAGAACTTTTTTAAAGTATGTTTCTAATAATAGTGAAGTGCTAGTGATTGAGCCACAGCCTTGGAAGTGTTATAAAAGCGCGGTAAAAAGATTAAAGTCTAGTGGTGAACAATTTCCTTTTATTAAAGACCTGCAAATTAGGAAAAACGTCGAAAGTTTTATCGACGAATTTCTTTGTAACGAATGCAAGAGAACGAAAGTTTATGAAACCATTTGTCAGAAATGGGGTAGAAAGATACTTATTTTTAGGTAATATTTTATTGTGTTTATTATTCTACATTAAATACGATTTTATAAAATTATTCGTGTCTTATATTATAAAAACATTAAACAAAGAAAAGTACAAAACCGTAAAACGAAATAATTTATAAAGAAAAAGGCTTTGGAAATATAGTTCTAGGCTTCATTTTTAACCAAATTTACAGTCTGTTTTTGCGGAGTAGGCGTAAGTTCAACCTTCGGTTCTACCAAATATTCATTCCTAATTCCACACTCTTTTAATGATAACTCACTTTTCAGATCTTCTTGCTGCCTTAAATCAATATGATCTGATGCTATGTCGCCTCTTCGTTCATTATAAACAGTTTTCTTTCCCATGGATCTAATTTTAAAATAAGGATAATATTTTGTGCTAAAGAAAAAGTTGGTATTAGTCGAGGTATTAGTCGATTGTACATTATACAATTTGAAAAAAAATCATTTTTAGATGATTTCAGGACAAAGCCCTTAAGTTATTTTTTTTAATACTAATCACAAATCTTTATAAAGTTCAGAACCGCCCAAGATGTCGTAAAAAAGCAATCAAAAAGGAAAAGCGTGTTAACCCCTTTTTTTATTAAATGGTTAACTTTTCCTCTTCCATTTAGGCAAATGTTTTTAAATCTATTTTTGCAAAAGTCGTCTTTGTTTTACAATTTAGAAAAAATAATGAAATATTTACGGAATAACATGGACATCATTCATAGTTGAAGGCCGCATGTTCAAAATGTCTGGCTTAATTAAGGAGTGCTGAGTCTGGTTAAAATACAAAGGTGGTGGTGGATCTTGATACATAGGAACCATTCCATAAACTCTTCCATGGGCGTGTCTTATATCTTCATATAATTTTCTTAACTTGTTCTGGTGGTGCATCCTAATTATTAAAAGGGCATTAGTAAAGAACGAACTGGTATTAAAACAAACATGTCGAGTTCTGAAGTAGAATAATTTTATTATTTCATTGTTTACACATATTTACTATTATGGAGCAAATGTGTACAACACTCTGTACCACATAAATAACTTTGTACATATCTGTTATTTGTGAGGGGTTAAAGAATAATATAATAGTTAAATATTTTTAAAATTTTCGTTTTGCCGTAACCCAAAGTTAGTACATAATTAAGTTACTCCAGAAATTAAAATCACATGACTAATTAATATAATTAGTAAATTGACAGGGCAAAAATAATAATCCGACCAAATCAAATTAAAATAATTACGTTGAAACTTCTTCATTTGCTCCATCAAACTCCAGTTTAACCTCCTCATGGAGCCCCTCAACATCAACCTCAGATTCAGCGGCATTTAGCATGTTTAACGTAACTTCAGATTTGATAATAGGTTGCTGAACGTTTACAGGGGCCTGCTGTGTTTGTGCAACTTGCTGTTGGGGGGCTGTAATTTGCCTCACCGGTAATCCCGCGTCCTCAAATGCCTTCTTCTTTAACGCTGTTCTAATTTGTGATCTATTATTAATAGAAAAAAGAATCAATATTACTATTCCAATCAGAAGAAATTGTGATAAGCAGACTTACACTGTACGTTTTTTAATGTGATCGCTTATTTGGCTTAAACCGTCTGAAAATTGTTTGACTACTTGTCTTAGCATCTCAATTTCTTCGTCGGTCCACTTGCTATTTTGAAGATAAAGCAATGGTTAGCAATATTGAGTGAATAAAAATAATGAACTGAAACTTACCCTGTGGGTGATTCTGTGTTTGGGTGAAGCTGCATCGTCAAATCCCCAAGTTTATTAAACGCCTGGCCAGCGGCGGTAAATATTTCTCCAACCTTTAAACATTTTAAAAAACGTTAGCAAACATTCTAACCTCTAAAATGTAAATCTTAACTTACTTTGTTTGCTGAACTCATTGTGGCTGTTAAATTATATTTAAAATGTAGCCAACTGGAACTATATTAAAACAAAACTGAATTTTTATTCGAAAGTAACTAATTTTCACGAAAAAAGCCTCAGAAACCAAACATTTTTGCACTTCGCTCGGAATCGGTTGTTTTGTTTGTTGTTTTGACAACTTCGTGTTGTTTCGTAGATTTCCGATGACGGTTACACTACCACTCATCTCCACCTCTAGAATTTTGTCACCAGACCCCCACTCTTTTTCCCCTCTCGAGTCTTGCATGTTGTGCTACTGGACGCTACTCAATGCTATTTATATGCATTTTTATGATTATTTAACAATGTATTGCTTTATTTTTAATAAATTAATATAAATTTGAGTCTTAACTCGTTTAAGTTTAATTCAAAATACCTAAAAACACTTATTTTTATAAATGTAATAAAGAAAATCTAGTTTAATGGTTTCCCTTTTTACTTAAACAAGTTCACAGGTATTAGATGGATATAATAAAAATATAAATTTACAATTGTGCATTTTTTTAACTAACTCTATAAGGTAGGTAATACAAAATCCATGGAGAGGAACAATTTCTGGTTTGGTTCAGAAAAAATAAATCTTAAAAGAGTGATGACTTACAGTGTTTTTCTTGATTTGGGGTGTCTTCCCCCAACTTTTTTCATGTTTAAAAAATTGCAAAAATTGTATTTTTACATAAGATTGTTAAAACAAAAAAAATTGGAGAAGGACAATCCCTGGTTTGGTCACAAATCAAAATGGAGGTAACTTTACAGTGTTTTTCTTGATTTGGGGTGTCTTCCCCCAACTTTTTTCATGTTTAAAAAATTGCAAAAATTGTATTTTTACATAAGATTGTTAAAACATAAAAAATTGGAGAGGGACAATCCCTGGTTTGGTCACAAATCAAAATGGAGGTAACTTTACAGTGTTTTTCTTGATTTGGGGTGTCTTCCCCCAACTTTTTTCATGTTTAAAAAATTGGTAAATGTGTATTTTTGCATAGGATTGTTAAAACAAAAAAAATTGGAAAGGGAAAATCCCTGGTTTGGTCTCAAATCAAAATGGAGGTAACTTTACAGTGTTTTTCTTGATTTGGGGTGTCTTCCCCCAACTTTTTTCATGTTTAAAAAATTGGTAAATGTGTATTTTTGCATAGGATTGTTAAAACAAAAAAAATTGGAAAGGGACAATCCCTGGTTTGGTCTCAAATCAAAATGGAGGTAACTTTACAGTGTTTTTCTTGATTTGGGGTGTCTTCCCCCAACTTTTTTCATGTTTAAAAAATTGGTAAATGTGTATTTTTGCATAGGATTGTTAAAACAAAAAAAATTGGAAAGGGACAATCCCTGGTTTGGTCTCAAATCAAAATGGAGGTAACTTTACAGTGTTTTTCTTGATTTGGGGTGTCTTCCTCCAACTTTTTTCATGTTTAAAAAATTGCAAAAATTGTATTTTTACATAAGATTGTTAAAACATAAAAAATTGGCGAGGGACAATCCCTGGTTTGGTCTCAAATCAAAATGGTGGTAACTTTACAGTGTTTTTCTTGATTTGGGGTGTCTTCCCCCAACTTTTTTCATGTTTAAAAAATTGCAAAAATTGTATTTTTACATAAGATTGTTAAAACAAAAAAAATTGGAGGGGGACAATCCCTGGTTTGGTCACAAATCAAAATGGAGGTAACTTTACAGTGTTTTTCTTGATTTGGGGTGTCTTCCCCCAACTTTTTTCATGTTTAAAAAATTGCAAAAATTGTATTTTTACATAAGATTGTTAAAACATAAAAAATTGGAGAGGGACAATCCCTGGTTTGGTCACAAATCAAGATGGAGGTAGCTTTACAGTGTTTTTCTTGATTTGGGGTGTCTTCCCCCAACTTTTTTCATGTTTAAAAAATTGCAAAAATTGTATTTTTACATAAGATTGTTAAAACATAAAAAATTGGAGAGGGACAATCCCTGGTTTGGTCACAAATCAAGATGGAGGTAGCTTTACAGTGTTTTTCTTGATTTGGGGTGTCTTTCCCCAACTTTTTTCATGTTTAAAAAATTGCAAAAATTGTATTTTTACATAAGGTTGCTTAAACGAAAAAAATTGAAGAGGGACAATCCCTGGTTTGGTCACAAATCAAGATGGAGGTAACTTTACAGTGTTTTTCTTGATTTGGGGTGTCTTCCGCCAACTTTTTTCATGTTTAAAAAATTGCAAAAATTGTATTTTTACATAAGATTGTTAAAACATAAAAAATTGGAGAGGGACAATCCCTGGTTTGGTCACAAATCAAGATGGAGGTAACTTTACAGTGTTTTTCTTGATTTGGGGTGTCTTCCGCCAACTTTTTTCATGTTTAAAAAATTGCAAAAATTGTATTTTTACATAAGATTGTTAAAACATAAAAAATTGGAGAGGGACAATCCCTGGTTTGGTCACAAATCAAAATGGAGGTAACTTTACAGTGTTTTTCTTGATTTGGGGTGTCTTCCCCCAACTTTTTTAATGTGTAAGAAATTGCAAAAATTGTATTTTTACATAAGATTGTTAATACAAAAAAAATTAGAGAGGAACAATTCCTGGTTTGGCACAGAAAAAATAATTTCTAAAATAGTGATTACTTAACTGTGTTTTTCCCGATGTGGGGTGTCTTCCCCCAACTTTTTTTATGTTTAAAAAATTGCTAAATGTGTATTTTTACATAAGATTGTTCAAACAAAAAGAATTGGAGAGGAACAATTCCTGGTTTGGTCCAGAAAAAAAGGAACTCATAGTGATGACTTAACGGAGTTTTTTTCGATTTGGGGTGTCTTGACTATTTTGTCTATAATTTTAGAAGACACCACGGGTCAAGTAGGGACTTATTATTATAACACTACAGTTTTTCTCTTTTTAAAAAAATAAAAGTTTTCTAAAATTGACTACCCTATCCTATTTTTTTTTTGTTTGAAGTTTAGATTTAAAAGTTGGTTAACAGTCCTAAAAAATGAAAATGCTTAGACAGGTCGATTTTCTTTTGGAAAGAGGCAACCAAGAATACTATCTCCTAATTTTTTTTTCAACCCTCTAACCGGGGTGATTACCCGTCAAAAATCTTAAATAGCCCAATGAGTTAAGGGGAGCCTTATTTTTGAGCCATAATTTTTGTATTGTCGTTTTGAGAATGGTGTAAAATACATCGAAAAGTGCGTCGACTCGTTAAAAACAGATTTTTGTTTTATTTGGATCCTACCCCGCTAATTTACCTTCAATTATCAATAATTTGGATCACCAATCTATTTATCCAATTTTTTTTTCTTTTTAATAAAGTTACTACTTTGGAAATCGGACTAAAGGGCGATTTATAGAACGTTACTTTCACTTTACTTCGGCGTAGCTTCACTTCCGCGTAACTTAACAAATTTGCTTAATTTATAGATTGTAAAGTTACGTGAAATTGGGAACAGGTATGCGCATGTGTCTGAACTCGCGACTTCTGGCTATTTACACTTGGGCCGTAATTACGGAATATCGCTTCGTACGAAACCTACATAAGAATACCAGCAGGTTTCGTACGAAGCGATATTCCGTAATCACCACCCTTGACAATAAGGGTGAATATCTCATTTTTGCAAATTTTGCGCATGATCGATCAAGCTCGGCTTTTGACAGTACTACTTTTACAGCTAAATGAATCAGCAAAGTAGTGCTAAAGTAAAGTATAAATTTGCTAATATATTCCTATGTATTTTATTTAATTTTCTGTAAAGTTACGCCGAAGTAAAGCGGAAGTAAAGTGAAAGTAACGTTCTATAAATCGGCCTTTAGTTTTTTAACTTAAAATTATTTCATTTGAAAAATATAAAAGTTGTCAGATTTTATAATTAAAGAGACCCCAAACTTTTTGGATGTATGCATAGTACATTACATATTCGATGGGAAATTGCTTTATTACAGCCGAGGGCAGTTTGACCGACCGAGTTCGAAGCTCGAGGGTGGCAATGGGCCCAGGGCTGCAAAAAAGTATTTTACCTGGGGTATGTATACTATTTTATTTACAATGAATTCTGTAAATACTTACCTTAAATTGCCTAAAATAATAAAAGTTGAAAACAATAAGCGATAACTCAAGCATTTCTTCATAAAAGGACGGCGAAAATAAATGAACCAGTAATTGTTTTTATTAAACATTAAAAAAGTTAGGGAAAGACATCCCAAACCAAAAAAAACACAGTTAAGTCATCACTATTTTAGAATTTATTTTTTTTGGACCAAACCAGGAATTGTCCCTCCCTAATTTTTTTGTTTTAACAATCTTATGTAAAAATACAATTTTTACAATTTTTTAAACTTTAAAAAGTTGGGGGAAGACACTTCAAATCGGAAAAAACACAGTTAAGTCATCACTATTTTAGAAATTATTTTTTCTGTACCAAACCAGGAATTGTCCCTTTCTAATTTTTTTTGTTTTAACAATCTTATGTAAAAATACAATTTTTGCAATTTCTTACACATAAAAAAAATTGGGGGAAGACACCCCAAATCAAGAAAAACACTGTAAAGTTACCTCCATTTTGATTTGTGACCAAACCAGGGATTGTCCCTCTCCAATTTTTTTTGTTTAAGCAATCTTATGTAAAAATACAATTTTTGCAATTTTTTAAACATAAAAAAAGTTGGGGGAAGACACCCCAAATCAAGAAAAACACTGTTAAGTTACCTGCATTTTGATTTGTGACCAAACCAGGGATTGTCCCTCTCCAATTTTTTATGTTTTAAGAATCTTATGTAAAAATACAATTTTTGCAATTTTTTAAACATAAAAAAAGTTGGGGGAAGACACCCCAAATCAAGAAAAACACTGTAAAGTTACCTCCATTTTGATTTGTGACCAAACCAGGGATTGTCCCTCTTCAATTTTTTTCGTTTAAGCAATCTTATGTAAAAATACAATTTTTGCAATTTTTTAAACATGAAAAAAGTTGGGGGAAGACACCCCAAATCAAGAAAAACACTGTAAAGTTACCTCCATCTTGATTTGTGACCAAACCAGGGATTGTCCCTCTCCAATTTTTTTTGTTTTAACAATCTTATGTAAAAATACAATTTTTGCAATTTTTTAAACATGAAAAAAGTTGGGGGAAGACACCCCAAATCAAGAAAAACACTGTAAAGTTACCTCCATTTTGATTTGAGACCAAACCGGGGATTGTCCCTCTCCAATTTTTTTCGTTTAAGCAATCTTATGTAAAAATACAATTTTTGCAATTTTTTAAACATGAAAAAAGTTGGGGGAAGACACCCCAAATCAAGAAAAACACTGTAAAGCTACCTCCATCTTGATTTGTGACCAAACCAGGGATTGTCCCTCTCCAATTTTTTATGTTTTAACAATCTTATGTAAAAATACAATTTTTGCAATTTTTTAAACATGAAAAAAGTTGGGGGAAGACACCCCAAATCAAGAAAAACACTGTAAAGCTACCTCCATCTTGATTTGTGACCAAACCAGGGATTGTCCCTCTCCAATTTTTTATGTTTTAACAATCTTATGTAAAAATACAATTTTTGCAATTTTTTAAACATGAAAAAAGTTGGGGGAAGACACCCCAAATCAAGAAAAACACTGTAAAGTTACCTCCATTTTGATTTGTGACCAAACCAGGGATTGTCCCTCTCCAATTTTTTATGTTTTAACAATCTTATGTAAAAATACAATTTTTGCAATTTTTTAAACATAAAAAAAGTTGGGGGAAGACACCCCAAATCAAGAAAAACACTGTAAAGTTACCTCCATTTTGATTTGTGACCAAACCAGGGATTGTCCCTCTCCAATTTTTTTTGTTTTAACAATCTTATGTAAAAATACAATTTTTGCAATTTTTTAAACATGAAAAAAGTTGGGGGAAGACACCCCAAATCAAGAAAAACACTGTAAAGTTACCTCCATTTTGATTTGAGACCAAACCGGGGATTGTCCCTCTCCAATTTTTTTTAACTATCCTATGCAAAAATACACATATACCAATTTTTTAAACATGAAAAAAGTTGGGGGAAGACACCCCAAATCAAGAAAAACACATTTAAGTCATCACTCTTTTAAGATTTATTTTTTCTGAACCAAACCAGAAATTGTTCCTCTCCATGGATTTTGTATTACCTACCTTATAGAGTCAGTTAAAAAAATGCACAATTGTAAATTTATATTTTTATTATATCCATCTAATACCTGTGAACTTGTTTAAGTAAAAAGGGAAACCATTAAACTAGATTTTCTTTATTACATTTATAAAAATAAGTGTTTTTAGGTATTTTGAATTAAACTTAAACGAGTTAAGACTCAAATTTATATTAATTTATTAAAAATAAAGCAATACATTGTTAAATAATCATAAAAATGCATATAAATAGCATTGAGTAGCGTCCAGTAGCACAACATGCAAGACTCGAGAGGGGAAAAAGAGTGGGGGTCTGGTGACAAAATTCTAGAGGTGGAGATGAGTGGTAGTGTAACCGTCATAGATTTCCGTAGGAATCAGTCGCGGCCGCCTTTTAATTTTTGATCCAAATCCATAGACTTTCTGCCTATGTCTATGATGTTAAGAAAATGTTCGTTTTGCGCGCGAATTTTGAATGTTTGGACGAAAAGAAAGAAGAGCAACGCTAATTTAAAATAGAATATTTATTAGTATTTTATTATTGCACTTAAATAAACTTATACATTAAAACATAAAAAACACTATTTATAGATTTTATCAGTTATTGAGTTAAAAATAGGCTTGCTTAGCAATTTTTTTTTATATTTTTTACAAATTCTCAAATTCTTAGAAAAATGTTTTTTGAATACCCCTCGGTTTATTCTTGCACATCAAAAAGAAATGAAATTGAGTTAAAAATAGGTTTGCTTTGCAATTTTTTTTTTAATATTTACCTTGTTTTTTTGCTCAAAATTTGTATTAGACAAATTTTCTAATACCATATCAAGAAGCTTTTTTATTTTAGGTAAATTAGTGTCCACATATGTGCTAGTTAAAAGAAGTCCTTGAGCTGTTTCCAATTTAGACAAAATTTCTTTATGTAGCGGAGATTCGCTGACTTTTTCCTCAGATATTCTTTCTGCTACAGCCTCCTTCGGGTGGATTATTATTTAAAATTTGCGGCAGAGGGTCATCAAAGATTTCATCGTCTTTATAATAAGTCAAAACGCACAAATGAATGTGTTTACAAATGTTAAATCGGATCAAATTGTCCTCACACGTGCATTTGAAGCAATGAACGCAAATTTTACACGCAATACAAACTAAGTCACATTCCTTTTGGCATTTTTCTTGAAATTTTTGTACGGTGTAAAGCAAATTGGGTGATGTTTCGGACTTTACGACAAAAATATTGGGGGCAGCATTCTCAATATCTAATTTGTCTAAAAGGTTTAAGGCGTTTTGATGGCTGGCTATTATTGCGCCTATTTTTTTATTAGACTTCTTTTTAGTAAATCGAATGAATCTTTCATAATATTTATCATGTTATAACGTTAGCAGGGCATCAATGGTCTTGTCCATCCTGATGCACGCTTTGCCATCTAAATAATGATACTTAATTGTCTTATGCAAAGATTCCAAATGCATATTGGTATTTATTCCTGGAATAAAATTTAATTTATTAAAATATTAAAAATAATTATAAAATTCAAGGGGTTTGCAGCTCTGTGTATTCTACAGGTGTCCGCGATCAATGTGATTTTTTTTAAGGGGAGATAGCTGGGAAAAATCCAAAACAATTGGTAAAAACAGTTTTTTGAAAATTTGCCCCCCTTCGGAAATAATGGACTTTAAACAGGTAGACTAAAAACACTGAAACGTAAATATTTACCTAACGATTTTTCCCACCATCATGAAAATTGTACTATCAATAAAGGTAATAAAAACGGTCATTTTCATGATGGTGGGAAAAATCGTTTGGTAAATATTTACGTTTAAGTCAAAGTGTTTTTAGTCTACCTGTTTAAAGTCCATTATTTCCGAAGGGGGGCAAATTTTCAAAAAACTGTTTTTACCAATTGTTTTGGATTTTTCCCAGCTATCTCCCCTTAAAAAAAAACACATTGATCGCGGACACCCTGTAGAATACACAGAGCTGCAAACCCCTTGAATTTTATAATTATTTTTAATATTTTAATAAATTAAATTTTATTCCAGGAATAAATACCAATATGCATTTGGAATCTTTGCATAAGACAATTAAGTATCATTATTTAGATGGCAAAGCGTGCATCAGGATGGACAAGACCATTGATGCCCTGCTAACGTTATTACATGATAAATATTATGAAACATTCATTCGATTTACTAAAAAGAAGTCTAATAAAAAAATAGGCGCAATAATAGCCAGCCATCAAAACGCCTTAAACCTTTTAGACAAATTAGATATTGAGAATGCTGCCCCCAATATTTTTGTCGTAAAGTCCGAAACATCACCCAATTTGCTTTACACCGTACAAAAATTTCAAGAAAAATGCCAAAAAGAATGTGAGTTAGTTTGTATTGCGTGTAAAATTTGCGTTCATTGCTTCAAATGCACGTGTGAGGACAATTTGATCCGATTTAACATTTGTAAACACATTCATTTGTGCGTTTTGACTTATTATAAAGACGATGAAATCTTTGATGACCCTCTGCCGCAAATTTTAAATAATAATCCACCCGAAGAGGCTGTAGCAGAAAGAATATCTGAGGAAAAAGTCAGCGAATCTCCGCTATATAAAGAAATTTTGTCTAAATTGGAAACAGCTCAAGGACTTCTTTTAACTAGCACATATGTGGACACTAATTTACCTAAAATAAAAAAGCTTCTTGATATGGTATTAGAAAATTTGTCTAATACAAATTTTGAGCAAAAAAAACAAGGTAAATATTAAAAAAAAAATTGCAAAGCAAACCTATTTTTAACTCAATTTCATTTCTTTTTGATGTGCAAGAATAAACCGAGGGGTATTCAAAAAACATTTTTCTAAGAATTTGAGAATTTGTAAAAAATATAAAAAAAAAATTGCTAAGCAAGCCTATTTTTAAGTCAATAACTGATAAAATCTATAAATAGTGTTTTTTATGTTTTAATGTATAAGTTTATTTAAGTGCAATAATAAAATACTAATAAATATTCTATTTTAAATTAGCGTTGCTCTTCTTTCTTTTCGTCCAAACATTCAAAATTCGCGCGCAAAACGAACATTTTCTTAACATCATAGACATAGGCAGGAAGGGGTCCAACTAATTTGCATATTTTGCATATTGCATATTCTGCATATTCTGCATACTCAACCATAGAGTTCCCCCCACCACTATTTTACACAACCTAAAGGCCAGTTTATTGTGCTTATAGCTGTATATTGAGTAATTAGTCTGGATATTGAGTATTTTAGTCTGCATATTGAGTATCTAATCTGCATATTGAGTATTATTTAGTCTAAACATTGAATATTCATTCTGCATATTGGGTATTTATTCTGCATATTGAGTTATCAGTCTGCATATTGAGTATTATTTAGTCTAGACATTTCATTCTGCATATTGGGTATTTATTCTGCATATTGAGTTATCAGTCTGCATATTGAGTATCTAATCTGCATATTGAGTATTATTTAGTCTAAACATTGAATATTCATTCTGCATATTGGGTATTTATTCTGCATATTAAGTTATCACTCTGCATATTGAGTTTCTAGTCTGCATATTGAGTATCAAGTCTGCATATTGAGTATCTAATCTGCATATTGAGTATCTAATCTGCATATTGAATATTCCGTCTGCATATTGTGTATCAAGTCTGCATATTGAGTATCTAATCTGCATATTGAGTATTATTTGGTCTGCATATTGAGTAATTATGCTGCATATTGAATTTTCAGTCTGCATATTGTGTATCAAGTCTGCATATTGAGTATCAAGTCTGCATATTGAGTATCTAATCTGCATATTGAGTATTATTTGGTCTGCATATTGAGTAATTATGCTGCATATTGAATATTCAGTCTGCATATTGAGTATCAAGTCTGCATATTGTGTATCCAGTCTGCATATTAAGTATCAAGTCTGCGTATTGAGTATCTAATCTGCATATTGAGTATCTAATCTGCATATTGAATATTCCGTCTGCATATTGTGTATCAAGTCTGCATATTGAGTATCTAATCTGCATATTGAGTATTATTTGGTCTGCATATTGAGTAATTATGCTGCATATTGAATTTTCAGTCTGCATATTGTGTATCCAGTCTGCATATTAAGTATCAAGTCTGCGTATTGAGTATCTAATCTGCATATTGAGTATCTAATCTGCATATTGAATATTCCGTCTGCATATTGTGTATCAAGTCTGCATATTGAGTATCTAATCTGCATATTGAGTATTATTTGGTCTGCATATTGAGTAATTATGCTGCATATTGAATATTCCGTCTGCATATTGTGTATCAAGTCTGCATATTGTGTATCAAGTCTGCATATTGAGTATCTAATCTGCATATTGAGTATTATTTGGTCTGCATATTGAGTATTTATGTTGCATATTGAATATTCCGTCTGCATATTGTGTATCAAGTCTGCATATTGAGTATCAAGTCTGCATATTGTGTATCCAGTCTGCATATTAAGTATCTAATCTGCATATTGAGTATTATTTGGTCTGCATATTGAGTAATTATGCTGCATATTGAATATTCAGTCTGCATATTGTGTATCAAGTCTGCATATTAAGTATGCAGGCTGCAGAATTGGTACGCAGACTGAGTGTGCAAGATGCAGAATGAAAATGGAGGCCAATTAAAAAAATGTACTTATTCTGGGCATGGATTAAATTTTAATTTTAAAAAGTAGACATTAAAACAAATAACGGATAATTATTCGGTACAAATATGGCTTATTTTATAAAATCTTTAAAATACTAATAAATACTTACTAATACAAACTTAATATACTTACTTTTTGTAAAAATATATTATGTTAGACATAAAAGCAAACTTTGGTGCACATCCCTGTATTAGATAAATGACTTCTGGGGCAAATGTTTAACATAAACCAAAAACAGGGGCGGATTTTGCGGTCAGAAAATCCTGACTGGGCCTTTTGCTACGTGGACTCTCGACAGAAGTTCAGCGGGAGAGAGTTTAAAAAAACTTGATTTTTTCAAAAAAATTTGAGTATTTTGTCAAAATACTGGGCCCTCAACTTTTTCGGATCGGGCCTTTTGCTCAAAATCCGCCCCTGACCAAAAATTCTCTTCAAAGATCTGAAATTCAAAAAATATCTCTTTAGGACATTAAAAAAAAATTGGCTTGGTGATACGATTCAAAATTTTGGTAGCAACCCCACTGTACCCCCTGCTTTTTTTACTTAGAATTCTTTATTTTTTTTATATAGCATTTCATATTAACATTTTTTCAGGAAACTTCGTATTGGATTTAACTGAAGGTGTAATTTGCAAATGTGAGTATGTGGCACTAGTACATTTTTTTAGGGCGTATTTAAAGGGCTAATAAGTTAAATTGAACCTTATACTTTAGAATTTATGCCATAATAAAAGCATACTTCTCCTGCGATCTACTCAATATGCAGACCAAATAATACTCAATATGCAGATTAGATACTCAATATGCAGACTTGATACTCAATATGCAGACTTGATACACAATATGCAGACGGAATATTCAATATGCAACATAAATACTCAATATGCAGACCAAATGATACTCAATATGCAGATTAGATACTCAATATGCAGACTTGATACACAATATGCAGACTGAATATTCAATATGCAGCATAAACACTCAATATGCAGACCAAATAATACTCAATATGCAGATTAGATACTTAATATGCAGACTTGATACACAATATGCAGACTTGATACTCAATATGCAGATTAGATACTCAATATGCAGACTTGATACTCAATATGCAGACTTGATACACAATATGCAGACTGAAAATTCAATATGCAGCATAATTACTCAATATGCAGACCAAATAATACTCAATATGCAGATTAGATACTCAATATGCAGACTTGATACACAATATGCAGACTTGATACTCAATATGCAGACTTGATACACAATATGCAGACCAAATAATACTTAATATGCAGATTAGATACTCAATATGCAGACTGAATATTCAATATGCAGCATAATTACTCAATATGCAGACCAAATAATACTCAATATGCAGATTAGATACTCAATATGCAGACTTGATACACAATATGCAGACTTGATACTCAATATGCAGATTAGATACTCAATATGCAGACTTGATACTCAATATGCAGACTTGATACACAATATGCAGACTGAAAATTCAATATGCAGCATAATTACTCAATATGCAGACCAAATAATACTCAATATGCAGATTAGATACTCAATATGCAGACTTGATACACAATATGCAGACCAAATAATACTTAATATGCAGATTAGATACTCAATATGCAGATTAGATACTCAATATGCAGACTGAATATTCAATATGCAGCATAATTACTCAATATGCAGACCAAATAATACTCAATATGCAGATTAGATACTCAATATGCAGACTTGATACACAATATGCAGACTGAATATTCCATATGCAGCATAATTACTCAATATGCAGACCAAATAATACTCAATATGCAGATTAGATACTCAATATGCAGATTAGATACTCAATATGCAGACTTGATACACAATATGCAGACTGAATATTCAATATGCAGCATAAATACTCAATATGCAGACTTGATACACAATATGCAGACTGAATATTCAATATGCAGCATAAATACTCAATATGCAGCATAAATACTCAATATGCAGGCCAAATAATACTCAATATGCAGATTAGATACTCAATATGCAGATTCGACACTCAATTATGCAGACTAAATACTCAATATGCAGCGTGAAGCGACCATTACATCAGGAACTCTATGGTTGAGTATGCAGAATATGCAGAATATGCAAGTATGCAAATTAGAATCTCCCGGCAGGAAGTCTATGGATTTGGATCAAAAATTAAAAGGCGGCCGCGACTGATTCCTGATTTCCGTGCGTTTGGACTAAAATCATACTAGCTTCTTCTGTATGAATTTTGTTCTTCACGTGGCAAAAACACATGTTTTGCGTCAATTTATTTGTAATGATATTTATCCCTTTAGTACAATTTCAAAACAATCTAAAATACTTAGAATATTCCCCCATACCTATAATTAAATGTATTTTCTCCATTGTTGTGTAAATTTACTGTGATTAATAAACGGTTATAATGCTTGGTAAGGGCGTGTACTAGAAAAGATAGTCGTGACTAGAAAAGTAAGTACTAAAATAGGTGTTTTTTCTTTGTGTTTTCCTGTTAAAACTATTTATAACAAGTTATATTTGTTTTTTTTTAGATTAAGTTTTATAATATATGCAAAAATGGAAGGTGGTCCAAACATACAAGAAGCCGAAAATACAGAATCTCAAAGTTATGAGGAAGACATCAGAGATATTACAGGATATACGGGATGTGTTCATCTTTTTTGTCATCCCAAAGGAACCATGCATCGATTTGTCGCCTTAATATTTATGTGCTTTCTCGGATTTGGTAAAAGATTTTATTTTAATTAATTTATTAAAAGAAATAAAGTGCACGAGCGCTATACTCTACAGATCATCAAAAAAGTTCGACCTAGATTTTTTTTGCAGAATAAGATTAAATAATAGTTTTGATAAATTAATTTTGTAAATATAACTTTGAACTTTAGATTTAACGACTGACCTATTCTTTGTATACATAGCTTCCAAAACAAACATTGTGATAATACCTTTAAAAACAGTTAGGTTTTAATTTTAATATAGTTGATACGATAAGTAGCTAATATTTTGCCAACATCCTATCGTTTTTTGTACTAAAAAAACTTATTGGGGTTACCAAATCGTCATTGACCGAAGTCAATACTATCTTTAACATATGTATGTACAGATAAAATAAAATCTTTAATTCTTATAAGATATAATAAGAAGCAATTCTATTTGATTTAACTTTAGTTAAAAAAATATCTAAAAAAAACTTTGGTTTTAAAAAAATAACAGTTAATATTTTATTTCAGGTTCCTACTTTTGCTATGACAATCCTTCAGCTTTGCAGGATTATATTAAAAAAGATCTCAATATTACTAATACTGAATATGTTATGCTATATTCTATATATTCCTGGCCTAACGTAATCTTATGCTTTGTGGGGGGATTTTTAATTGACAGGTAAATAATTTCTTTGGGTTTAAAAGACATTAAATAATTATTTTGCACTTGCTAATTTTCAGTGTTTTTGGCATACGCCTTGGAACAAATATTTACATGGCAATCACGTTATTAGGCCAATTCTTTTTTGCTTCAGGGGTTCTATTTGACCAATATTGGGCCATGCTGATGGGACGGTTTGTTTTTGGGTAAGATTAGCCTTTGATAATTCATAATTTAATAAATAAATAAAAAAAATAATATTTTTTTAAAATACCAAATTTATTCAGTATTGGAGCAGAATCGTTAGCAGTGGCCCAAAACAATTATGCAGTACTTTGGTTCAAGGGAAAAGAATTAAACATGGTTTTTGGGCTACAATTAAGTTTTGCTCGAATAGGAAGTACAGTTAGTTTTTTAGTTATGGAAAGTATTTATAAATGGGTTGCTCAAAAATATCAAGGAGCAGAAGGCCTTGGAATTGTTCTTTTTGTGGGTAAGTTAATTACAAGTGATTTTAAAAACATTCATTTCCACCGATAGACCAAGATAGACAATAAAAAAACATAGCAAATCTTGCAAAAAAATACACAGCAAAATTAAACAGCCAGATTTTTTATATTTGTTAGAACATCTATTCGGGAAGCTAAATCTCCAAATGCACCCAATAAGTATTTAGGGTTGCCGTGGTAGCCCCCCAAAAAAAACCTTTAATTTGCAACATTAGGTCGCGATGGATCTGCATTTTAAAAAAAATTTAAAAAAAAAATAAATTAGAGCATTTATTTAGGAAGCTAAATCTACAAAATTAACCTTAATAACTGTTAGGGTTGCCGTGGTAGTCCCCCCAAAAAAGAACCTTTGATTTGCAACATTAGGTCGCGATGGATCTGCACCAAATTTTACAAATAGGTGCTAAATAAGATTTTAAAATGATTTTTGGAGAAGTTATTCCTCTAAAAAAAATCCTTCGACCCCTAAATGGTCCCCGAAGAGTAATATTCAATCATGTTGGATCCCCAAATGGGATGAAAAAAAGTATAAAGTGTAAGTTGTGTAGCACCTTATTTTGTATCTGTTTACCAAGTTTAGTGTAAATCCAACGTGGTTGAATATTACTCCTCGGGGGCCATTTAGGGGACAAAGGAATTCTTTTTAGAGGAGTAATTTTTGCAGAAACCGTTTTAGAATTTTATTAAGCACCTTTTCGTAAAATATGGTGCATATCCATCGTAATCGACAGTTTGCACATTAAGAGGGCTTTCACGCTTTCCCAAACACTTATTAGGGTGCATTTTGTGGATTTAGCTTAATGAATAGATTTTGTAACAGATATAAAGATGTGCTTATGACCAAATTATTTTGGTATGGTCAAAATCTCTGGTCAAATTTGGTTAAATTCTTAAAAACTTTTGAAGAGAACCCTTGGTGATGTCATATGAAAAATTAAATTATGGTCATCTAAATACTATATTTTTACGCATAAAACCCACTAAGCCAATTTTATGTAAAAGGAAATAGCAAAATTAAGACAACAACATTAAAAATTTAGCAAAAAGTGCCAGATTAAAAAAATATTTAGATTTTGACCAATTTCCCCAAATTTGGATGATCAAATGACGGTAAAAATACCTAGTCAAAATCTTGGTCAAATATCACTGCCACATCTCTAAACAGATATAAAAAAATCTGGCTGTTGTGTATTTTTTGCAAAAAAATGTGAATCATTTTTTAGCGAGTACAACTTGCATTTTTTCAATGGTTTGTGCACTTATTTTGGGACTTATGGACAAAAGAGCAGAGCGAATTCTCGAGCGGACGCAAGCTTCTTCAGCTTCTGGAGAACCTGTTAGATTAACTGATATTTTTAGGCTTAAATCAACATTTTGGCTTATTTCTGTGATTTGTGTATTTTATTATATCGCGATATTTACATTCATTGGACTGGGAAAGTAAGTTTTTTATATATTTAAAATTAATTATCATTAATTTAATTTCTCTATTTTTTGTTTTTGTAGGGACTTCTTTAAACAAAAATTTCAAATGTCAAGTGATGACGCCAACTACTTGTGTAGTTTAGTTTATTTAATTTCCGGTATTGCGTCCCCCTTTTTGGGGCTATTGATTGACAAAATCGGTAAAAATATTTTTTGGATTTGCACCGCTATTCTTTTTACGGTGGTGTCCCACTGTTTATTAGGATTTACGCAAGCAAACCCCTATATAGCAATCGTAAGTTTTCTCTTATAGGGCAAAACTGATACTTTAATTAACTTTTTTTTTCTAGATAATTATGGGGCTGTCTTACTCAACATTGGCAGCCAGTTTGTGGCCATTGGTTTCGCTAATTGTTCCTGAATATCAGTTGGGAACTGCATATGGAGTGTAAGAGAAGAATCCTATCTATTATGGGTTTTACCTTTGTATTTTAAATATTTATTTTAGATGTCAGGCAGTACAAAACTTAGGTCTTGCAGTTTTTAGTATTGTTACTGGAATTATTGTTGATAAATGGGGGTGGGTGCCTTTGGAAGCATTTTTTGTAGCCAGTTTAATACGTAAGTAATTACCTAAATATACCGTTTGTACAATATTTTTACATTTGTTTAGATAAGTGTTTATTTATACATATATTATTTATATTTTAGTTGCATTTATAGCCACAATAGGCTTATGGCTTGTGGATTTATTTACGACTGGCACTTTAAATATGACACCTAAGTCTCGACTGAGATATCAGGATACAAAAAGGTAAGGTAATTTAAAGAAGCAACTGCATCAACTTGTTAGTAATTTAAAAAAAAAAGGATTTTGCAATTTTGTGCTTAATAACACCGGACCAACTGGTATGCGAAAAATTGCTCGAATGCAATACAATTTAGTGTCCTAACTCAAAGCCATTGGAACAACGTAGTATCGACAATTTTTATATTAGGGGGGTTGCCGCCCCCGCACCCCTTGCTTTTATTATCCCAGTTGTTTGAATCTCCAGGTAACTAAATGAAAATACAAATTTCGAGCAATTGTAAATCGAGGAATTTGTCTTTTAAGCAATTGTGTTTCGAGCAATTGATATTTTGAACAATGGTGATTCGAGCAATTGTTGTTTCGAGCAATTGTTTTTTGAACAATTGTGATTCGAGCAATTCTCCGAGATTCTGACTAAGGACCCTTGAAGATGTATACATAGGTAAGGACAACATTGACACTTATGACGGTTAAATCAAATTGCATGGCTTACTAGATTAAAAAAACAATGAAAAAGCATTGTATTTAAAATCTAATAAGCCATGCAATTTAATCAAACTGTCATAAGTGTCAAAGTTGTCCTTACCTGAGTATATTCCAGGGATCTTAATTCTGACAAACTACTTCTACCAGATATTATAAATAATTAATATATTTTTTTAGTACGGCTGAAGCTTTAGAACGAGAGAAACTAATTTCCGCCGAAGAAGGCTCAAATTCTGATAATGATGAAGGCAACGGTGGAGATTCAACCGATTACTCGGAATCGAATCCTCGAACATCAGACTTACATATCAGAAATAAGTACTTATCAAAAATTGGTGCTCCTGTTAGTCCCAATTTGGAGGGTAGCACGAGTGTGGACTGATGCAAAATTGAAATTAATCAAATTTGAGTACCTTAAAAAATAGCTTAAACTTCGGGCTAACCTGACGCCACTAGCATGGGATAAAAACCTTAAATATTGATATTAAATTAGAAAATGACTAATTTTATTAATTTTTATACGGCCTTACGGTATAATCATTTGCAAAATACCCAACAATATAAATGTTGCTTCTAAAAAAAATCAATAAGGCTTAAATTATAAGTATTACAGAAAGGTATAAGTATAGGTACAATCAAAGTCTCTAAATGTATAGGTTATTCCGTTCGCAATAGCAACGGTATAAAAAAATTCAAGAGTGGGGTTGGAGGGGAGGTGTGACGTCACCCAAAGTATCTGCTATCAAGTCTTAAGTAAACTAACTTGATGTTATTTCAAAAGTTTTAAAACTATTGTCATTGTAATGTCAACATTTAATTTTTGGTAACCAAAAATATGTTATATTAATTTAAAATGCATAATGAAAGTGGTTAGGAACGCGCTTCTGTACCTTTATGGAATAACAGATTGCTTAAGGCAAAAAGAACTGAGAAGTTTTTATCGATTTCCTGTTTTCCACTAGAGGATCTTCTAAGAAAATTTTGGACGCATTTTCTGCGACAAAAAAGCAAAATATCATTTACAACTCCCAAAATCTCTGGAAACCATTTCTGTAGGAATGATGTAAGATGACCGTATACAAAATACACAAAAGGAAGGATTCAATGGGCTTTCAAACAAGTTACGTCGGAATTTTTGAAAAGCAAAATGAAATCAAATAATAAAACAAGAAAATACAAATTTGCGAGGGATATTCCTTATTTTATAATTACTTACGTGAAGATAAAAGAACAATTTCTATTTAGAGGATATCGTAAGAAGTACATTTCTGGTAGACCAAATAATATAGTATTTGTGTTAAATTTGTCATGTAGATTATTAAAGACCAACAAATTCGGTTGTTTAAGTTATTTAAAAAAAAAAAGGAATTCATTTACAGATAAATATATTATAATTTCAGTTTAATTCGTATGATATTATAATGGATCTGGAGTTATTTCTTGAAAACCACCCTCAAATTTACTGTTTGGACATTCTTCTACAATATGTTTAATTGTTTCTAGCAATGCACTATGTTCACATAGCGGGCTATGTATTGCATTCCATTTATAAAGCATATCATTACACATCCGTGACACGTTCTAATGAGATTAACAACACTTCAAACTTTTCTGGGCTGATCAAACCCTGGAACTACCTTTGTTGGATCTTCAATCAATTCTGTTGGTTAAATCATCAATTTCTTGCCACTTATTTTTCCACATATCAGTAACAGAAAAGGGCTGATAAATAAAATCCTCTTGCCATATGGGCTTTCTTAATTTATGACTAAGTCTGTTAGGTGGAAGCATCTGCAAGTCAATATGTAAGGAGAATTTTTCCAACTCAAATTGAACCTTATCCTATTCCCTTTTAGCTGCATGCCTTCTTCTAAGGTCAGGTGAGCTATGTTAAAATCCACAGGCAACCAAGGCGCTGGTGTAAATTTTGGTGTACCAGTGATTATTCTCAAAATTTGGTTTAATTGTGGGTCAATTTTGTTCACATTACAACTATTCATCCAAACAGGGAAACAGTATTCCGTCGTAGAATAAACAAGTGCTAGTCCTTCTGTTCTCAAAGTATGGGTATCCGCCTCCCAATTCGTTTCCGCTAATTTACTTAGAATATTGATTCTGATTTTGATTTTCTGATAAATTATTTCTGGAATTGATTTTTTAGTTACAATACTGCCATTTCTCTTTTCTTTAATTCTAGAAATGAGTACTTGTTGCAAGTAAAATAAATTGTTCTTCTTCAATGATAATAAATATAACTTGTATTTACCAAAAGTTTTTATAAAAATGCGAACTTGTAAAAAAAATAAATTTTGACTTATTAACATGACACATTGTCAAAAGTAGATAAATGATGCACATAGAATGTTGACATAGATTTTCTAAACGATACTTTGCGTGACGTTACATTCCCATTAGAGGGGTTGAATCTGATTGGGCGTGTTTCGAAAAATACAACGGCGTAACCTATACATTTAGAGTCCTTGAGGTACAATATGGAAATGTTATTAAGAAAAAATTATTTTAAACTATTATACTAAATGTGATAATAAATTCATGATTTTAAAAATGAGTTTTTGTTGAAATGCATCAAAACAATCTGTATTTATTTAAACTCAAACATTTTAAAAACTTACTTAAAAATACGAGAAATCGAATAATTTAAAAGGATGTAAAAAATGTATTTTGATTACGAGTGTTATTATACTCTTCGCAGACAAAGTCGAAGAGTATTATAAATTCGATCGAAAAATCCTAAAATCGTCAATTTTCGTCGTAGAGCAAAAATTTTTGCAGATTCGTGCGTTTCATGACTTTTTAAGATTTTCATTTTTTGTCCGTCCGTCCGTCTGTCTGTCTGTCTGGTGTATGTCACGATTCCTTGTGTACACGATATCTTAAGAACCAAAATTCCAATCAAGTTAAAATTTTAAGGAAAAATCGGTTGTGGTAAAAGGAAGAACCCTATTGTTTTTGAAAAAGATCCGATAATTACAAAGGGGGTACCAGCGCCCCCAAATATTTAAAAAATTCATATTTCAGTTATTATAAAATGTACAGAATTCTTTTTTTGATATTATTAAAGCCCATCTAATTCTTTACAAAAAGTAATTAAAAGTATTTTTTGTCCGACCCCACATAAGCCCCCCAAATAAAAAAAATCCGTATCATCGTTATTTTTAAATTTACAAAAAATAATGAAGTTATAAAAGTGAAAGAAAATTAAATTTTGTATAAAAACATATTTTTTGTTTTTTTTTCTCAAGTTTTTAAGACAAAAAAAGGTCAAAAGAAAGGTTTTTAGTGATGCAAAAGTTCTAAGTCACGTAAGTCTATGCTCGATCAAGGTGGCTATGCAAAAAAAAATCAAAACAAAAGCATCTTTCTAAAGCCTAATTAAGGGTATAGTCCGTAAGTCATTTTGGTAAACCAAAGTGACAGAAAACGACTTGTTACACAATTCGTTGTCATAGAAAATGATTGTTAAAACTGTCACTTAGGTTTACCAAAATGACTTACGGACTATACCCTAAATCCTAAACGTCAGTGTCAGAAGTGACCTATACGTGCACTTCGCTAATAAAATTAATTTTTTTGTTATAAGAGAGTTAATAGTCTGGCCTCTTCGCAGGTTTTTATAATAATATTAAAAAATTATAGCTTTTTTTTTAAATTTATTAGTTATTGTCGTATTACTGCGAAGAGTATCCCATTAAATGTCGACATTTAATAGAAAAATATAACCGTCTCCACTGACCTAACCCACTCTAGTTTTTTTTTAATTGTAAGCAAAAGCTTTAATTTTAATAGTTTGCTAAAAATTTAATTTGTAGCCCTCTCTAAAAACCTGTGTTTCGCATTTATTTTGATATTTTTATTGATAATTAGAGATCATTCGTTTCTCAGAAAAATTAAGCCAATCCTATAGTCTTTTCTTCTATGAATAATAAGTAATACCTCGCTTCGCGCGAAAAATTATATTGTCAATATCGTGCATAACAAGATCTCTCGTTTTTTCATCAAATTTCCTCAATTTTTTTGCTAAAAGTTCTCCATAAATATCACATTCATCTCTAGAATCACTGCAATCAAGTTTTCTTTTCTTAACACTTTTTTTACATGAATTTTCTTGTTGTGAAGTAGAACTTTCTAAAAACATAAACCATTTATTTCTTATGTTTAAAGGATGATTATTTTTTCTTAGAAATGCTCAAGAATTGCAGAATGTGATTTTAATAAAAATGTTTGTAATCAATTTTTATAGTACAGCTCAATTATACATATTACCGAAAAGGGGTAAAATATTTTCGGGAACATTAGATATTTTTTCGCGTTCATCCCTATTTTTAACGCTTACCTAAACTGTTTTCATTATCAGACAAATTTTCACTGGGGCCTATCTCATCGCATTGATTAGATAAATTATCTTCTTGCTTAAGGATGGTATCTTCTTGATCCTGATAAAATTGTGTCAAACTCTAAAACAAAAAGTTTTAATTTCTTTCGCTATTTATTTATCATTTTTATAATAAATATTTCGATTTTTAATTTTGATATGCTTGAAAAATGCTTGAGTTTTACTAAAATAAACATGCCCCTCCCACTTTGGTATAACCTCATTTTAGCGCCGCCCAAACTTAAGAGTCACGCAAGAACGATGTTACTTCGATTCTTTAAGCCGGATTCCCACAATACGTTCCTTTACTGTTCCGTACTCATTTTAGACCAATCATAACGTCTCCGTGAGCCACGGACTCACTACGGAGACGTTATAATTGGTCTAGAATAAATACGGAAACGGAACGTTTAGTGAGCATCAGCCTTTAACTTACACCAGTGGTCACTTCAGGTTCTAGTAAAGCGACATCAACCATATTGTGGTTTGGCATTGGCAAATAAAGCTGTCCCAAAAATCTATCCAAATTAGCATAAGCAAACCATGTAGGCTGATAAACCTTGGGTTCGCCATCCTTTATACTTTGCTTAACTTTTCTAAGCAAGTTTCTATACGTTGCCATTAACGAATCTTTCTTTCGTTTAAGATCGCTAACTGTTGATTGAAACGAAAATTGATCTCGAATCCTCGTCCATGCTTCCGAACTTTCGTTTCTGTCTGTATGGTCTGGATGATTCGGATTCCATATAACGGGTTCCTGTTCGTACCATTCTAAAAATTCTATAATAGCCTTATTTGACCAAAGGTTTCCAGGCTTTGCCTCAACTTTTATAGTTGGGTGGCTCATTATGAAAAAAAAGTTTTAAAAAAGTCAGCGTCCACAGGCCTTTGACCTTCCCGCTGTCCGTGTTCCTACGAGTATTTGGAATATGCCAAGCGACGCATATTTGGCGGGAAACATTTAACACAAGAAAACACCTAAAAAAGCAGTCATAATCTGCCTAAAATTCACGTCTTTGGGGCACAAACCTTTATAAAACCAAATATTGCAAATCGTAATTCAACGCGATGAATGCAAGCGAGTGGAAGGGAATATTCGGCTCGGTTTGCATCGGCAAGTTGCGTTGCGCAAAGAACAAAATCATGAATGTTTAACGAACGGTGCAATGCGCCGAACCTTCACAAGTCGCCTGCGCGCCCTGCGCGGGCACAGATGTAAAATAAAAGATCTCTAATTCTTGTTTCTAAAGGCGTGTCAAATTGAACTTCGCGCAGATTGAAATGCGCATGAGTATAAACCCGTTTGTTTAAAAACAACCAGCAACATAATAAACGAACATCGCTTCGTATTCTCCTACATAAAATTTTAACAGTGGGGAAGTGGGAAGCGAAGTTCGTTTATCGACATGCAGGATGCCCGAAAGCAAAACGTGCCAAATTGGAACGCACTGCCAGGCATCGACATAGGTAGAAGCCGACACCGCTTGTAACTGTAAAGAGCTGGTAGCCGACAGGAGCCGCGGGCCGACAGAAGATAAAATTCAAAACAAGCCGGCAACGTTGCAAGTACTCAACACATGTGTTTTAAATAACTTTAGGGTTCAGCCTTTGAACGCTAGGTGTCGTGCGTATAGATAATAAAACTAGAGTGGGTTAGGTCAGCGGGTGCGTTAGTTTAGCGGGTGGGTTAGATCTGCGAGTGGGTTACAGCAATAAACCGGTTAGATTTTTCTATAAAATGCCGACATTTAATGGGATACTCCTCGCAGTAATACGACAATAACTAATAAAATTAAAAAAAAACAATTTTTTAATATTATTTAAAAAAATCTGCGAAGAGGCCAAACTATTAACTCTCTCATAACAAAAAATGAATTTTATTAGCGAAGAGCATAAATAAGTATCAATTCTGACACTGACGTTTAGGATTTAATTAGCCTTTAGAAAGATGCATTTGTTTTGATTTTTTTTGCAAAGCCACCTTGACCGAGCCCAGACTTACGTGACTTAGAACTTTTATATCACTAAAAATCTTTCATTTGGCCTTTTTTGTCTTAAAAACTTGACAAAAAAAAACAAAAAATACTTTTTAATACAAAAATTAATTTTCTTTTATTTTTATAACTTCATTATTTTTTGTAAATTGAGAAATAACGAAGATATGGCTTTTTATTTAATTGGGGGGCTTATGTGGGGTCGGACAAAAAAAACTTTTAATTACTTTTTGTAAAGAATTGGAAAGGCTTTAAAATTACAAAAAAAAAAAATTTGTACATTTTATAATGACCGAAATATGAATTTTTTTCCAGTTGGGGGGCTCTGGAGCCCCCTTTGTCATTATCTGATTTTTCTCAAAAACAATCCCAACCAAGATTTTAATAGGAACGATTTTTCCTGAAAATTTGAACATGATTGGGGTCTTCGTTCTCAAGTTATCGTGTTTACAAAAAACGTGACAGAGTTCAGACGGACAGACAGACAGACAGACAGACAGACAGACAGACAGACAGACAGACAGACAGACAGACAGACAGACAGACAGACAGACAGACAGACAGACAGACAGACAGACAGACAGACAGACAGACAGACAGACAGACAGACAGACAGACAGACAGACAGACAGACGGATTTTTTGAAAGTTGTTCAAAATTCGATGAAACGCACGAATCTGCAAGAATTTTTGCTCTACGATCATTTTTGACGATTTTAGAATTTTCAAAACAATCACAATATACTCCTCGTTTTCGACTTTGTCTGCGAGGAGTATAATAACGTCGCTTCGCTATAATAAAAGGGAGAGACATTCCTGAGGTAAACATTTTCATTTCATTTGGCGCCAAATTAAAATGAAGCAAATAAGTAATATAATAAAGTAAGGTGAAAATGTCCAATATTTTATAATTTTTAAACATAAATTTAATGGAATGCCGCAAATTTTCACAGACAACGTTCGTTGTCCTAAAAAATAATTGTTACACTGTCATTTTGGTTTACCGGTTTGACTTTTGGACTATAGATCTTTCCCGCCGTTGATCCCAATCGCGGTCGTTATACTTGGGAAACGTCAGATATGCGTCAGATTGACACATATCATTGTGCTGCTGGTGGTCATTTAGTTTACCAAGTATACCGACCGCGATTTTGGTCAACAACGGCGGGAAAGACCTATACTACTATTTATAATACCTCTAGTCATTTACACAATTACTACTATTTTTTTCGCATGAGTACCTTCTCGATCGAATTGTGTATTCTATTTTTAAAGGTATAAGAATAATAAAAATCCCAAAAACATACCCCAAATTTTTAAAGTGTTAGGTACTGTGACAGGCAGTGACACCAAATCGAGAAAATAAGTATTCGGAAATGTTTCTTTATTTCCTGGTGAAAGTGGAACTGCCTGTAGGTGCCAACCTGTAAATTATTGGCAATAAGACTATTATTTTATATGCTGATTTCAAAAATATGAAATACTTATGGCTGAAGGACCACAATGAATGGACTTTTAAGTTATATTCAATATATAAACATATTTTTTATTTTATTTATTGAATAAGGCTGCAAATTTAGCCAAGATAATTTTTTTAATTACCCAATTTTTTTTTCAGTTCAAAAGAAAGGTATTTTTTTTGCAAAACCTGTACATTTTTTTAGTTTTGATACCTACATGAATTTTAATAAGACATTTAGAAACTTAAGTTGGATTCACAATGAAAATTAGCTTGCTTGCGGTAAGAATTAAGGTAGCTTGTAAAAGCTTGAAATATGTATTTGGGATATACCATTCACAATGAATTAGCTTGCATGAGCTCTTACCACGCTAATTCATTGTGAATGGTATATCCCAAATACATATTTCAAGCTCTTACAAGCTACCTTAATTCTTACCGCATGCAAGCTAATTTTCATTGTGAATGAAGCTTTAATTTCTTTTCAAAATCTTCTACGATTAAGAATACATAATAATATAACAATTTTATGGTGAGGCGAAATGCATCCTTGGACACTATATCTACAGAAGTTTCTATTTCAATTTATCCTGTTATCCCTTTTTCTCTGTTATTAAATAGTAATAATAATCTGCAAAATTTAAATCAGTATTTTTATTTACTACTTATGAATTAATAAAGCAAAAATACAGGGTGTTTAAACCAAATCTTTTCAGGGCAATTTTTAATGATTCTTTCGTAATGTCATCACAAAAATTCATTAAGAAAAAAGTTCATGTATTTAAGTGTCCTATTTCGCCCATTTATAGAATTACAGTCTCAACCCCAAAAGCACTTGAGTAAGTAGAATTTTTTTCGGTTCAGGTATATTCGAAACAAATACATAATTTAAAAAAATTATAGGACCTTTTCTAATTATCTAAATACCTACCAAAAATAAATATTTCTTATTTATTTGTAAAATTTGAAAACAAATTTATGGTGGAGATTCTTGGGAGGTTGCAAAACTTTTTTTATAAATGAGGTCAGAAACTACACCCTTTTATTTTGCGTACATGTTTAGTCCACATCGTGTTTATTTCTCTTGTGTAATTTTGCGCAAAGGTGAGGAAATGGTAACTTTTTTGGGGAAGAATATTGACATTTGTTTGGCTTTTATAAAAAAGCTTAAGGCAAAATTCCTTTTTGTCAAATAAATATTAAAATTAAAATTTTAGTATGCCAATTGGTCAATCACAATAATCATTTTGTTGGCTTTAAATTTATTTTAACTGAATAAAAATGAACTTAGATTGATGGCCACTTTGCACTAGGATTTTTATCTGTTATTTCTCGTTTAGAGACACCATGACTTTTACGTGTCTTGCACCAATTTATTATTATTTACTTTACTTATTAAAAAGATATTTTTCAATAAAGCAAATTTAAATAGGGCTATTTAATAATCTTACCAATTATGTACTCTGTTTACATAAATTAAGTACTTTAATGTTACATTTTAAATACACAAATTATGTTTTTAAATAATTAATGTATGTCATATTAATAAATTGAGTATGTATTATTTTTAAGTAAAATTGATTATTTTAATTTTATGTACCAAATACCTTAATGATTTTACGTAGTCTCTACATAATTTATAAAAGTCATATTTATATATTAAATATGTATTTTGTTTACATAAATTGATTACTTTGCTGTTATGTATCAAATACCTAAATCAGATTACATAACCTCTACATAATTAATTAAAGTCCAATTTATGTACTTAGTATGTATTTCGTTTACATAAAATTTGTTACTTTAATGTTACGTATCATATACGTAAATCAAGCAACATAACCTCTATGTATCATGTATTTAGTCTATGATAATACATACTCGGTACATTAATATGACTTTAATAGGTTACGTAGAGATTATGTAATATAATAAAGGTATTTGATACGTAATAGCAAAGTTATCAATTTATGTAAAAAAAATACATATTTAATATATAAATATGACTTTCATAAATTATGTAGAGACTACGTAAAATGATTAGGGTATTTGGTACATAACATTAAAATAACCCATTTTACGTTTTACGACTTTAATAAGTTACGTAGAGGTTATGTAATATAATGAAGGTATTTGATACATAACAGCAAAGTAATCAATTTATGTAAACAAAATACATATTTAATATATAAATATGACTTTTATAAATTATGTAGAGACTACGTAAAATCATTAAGGTATTTGGTACATAAAATTAAAATAATCAATTTTACTTAAAAATAATACGTACTCAATATATTAATATGACATACACTTGGTTTCACACGACACTGGGACACTGTCAAATTTCATTTACCAAATTTAGTATTAATTTCTTCATTTGTGGGTATTTTGTGACTATATTCGTAAAATATGAAAAGGCAACGAATCAACCACCATAAATATGATTAAATTATGGCTATATTAAGGTCATATTAAGCAAAAGAAATTTGACAGCGTCCCAGTGTCTTATGAAACCAAGGGTACATTAATTATTTAAAAACATAATTTGTGTATTTAAAATGTAACATTAAAGTACTTAATTTATGTAAACAGAGTACATAATTGGTAAGATTATTAAATAGCCCTATTTAAATTTGCTTTATTGAAAAATATCTTTTTAATAAGTAAATAATAATAAATTGGTGCAAGATACGTAAAAGTCATAGTGTCTCTAAACGAGAAATAACAGATAAAAATCCTAGAGCAAAGTGGCCTCATGTTAAATAAATTTCAGTTCATTTTTATTCAGTTGAAATAAATTTAAAGCCAACAAAATGATTATTGTGATTGACCAATTGGCATACTAAAATTTTAATTTTAATATTTATTTTACAAAAAGGAATTTTGCCTTAAGCTTTTTTATAAAAGCCAAATAAATGTCAATATTCTTTCCCAAAAAAGTTACCATTTCCTCACCTTTGCGCAAAATTACACAAGAGAAATAAACACGATGTGCACTAAACATGTACGCAAAATAAAAGGGTGTAGTTTCTGACCTCATTTATAAAAAAAGTTT